>JAUMHL010000165.1:0-12708 GCA_032362345.1 Sandelia bainsii | reverse complement strand
TTCATCTTCATGGACGACAATGCTCCAGCTCATCGAGGTCGCATCATTAGGGAACGGCTGCTGGAGACTGGGGTACCTGGAATGGATGATGTATAGAAATATGATAAACCTTCCCATAAAAGTGCTTCCTGTAGATATACTGGATCAGTGACTGAGAAAACTCTTTATTATGCAGAATGTGCCAGTGTGAAAACAAAGAAGAACTCACTGTGATCATTCAACCATGGTTCTCATTCTCGTGATCAGGACCAGGATTTTTGTCTGATGAGTCTGAAGCTAAAGAAAAGTAAATTATGTAAATTTAAATATATATGTGAAACCAGAAAACTGACTAAAGTTTGAAAATAGAAATTTCTTAATAATAATACAAATAAAAAACTTACAGTTTGCAGGCCTGAATCCTGTAATGCAGAAGAGAGATCACAGTAATAGATGTTTTAATAAAACTAAATATATGCAAGAACACAAAGAAACATGTTTAGAAGATGTCCACCACAAATCACAGATTTCTTAGTATAAATGTAAGAGGGAAACTTTGCTGATTAAAAACATTTATTCTTTCAGAAAAATATGTTTTGAGATATATTAGATTTGAGTGTAGCCTACATTTTACATTCAAAAGAGAAAATGTGTTTGTTTTTTTCTCTCACCATTGTTCTTCTTTCTCCAGATGAAGAGTCCAGTGATGCCAACTGCCAGGAGCAGAAGTGCAACAACAACTCCAATGACAGGAGCAGCGTTAAACTCTGAGGTAGAAACTGGAAGAAGAAGAATCTTGTTTCCCACTCACACATTTATGTGTCGCAGCAATGTCAGTGTCATTTGTGCAGCCTCATCATATCATGACTGATAGAAACTATGGTAAGTTGTAAACCATAATTATTCTCTTGGCATCAATCATGGATAAGTCTACAGTTACCATTTTATAAAATTTCCCACATAGAAACTGACAACAAATACTACTAACACCAGTTTTATACAGGGAAACAAACAACAAGACTATTCAGCATAAAAAATAATTAAATGTGCGTCTTACCTTCATCATTTCTAATGTAAGTTTTTCCCCAGTTGGTTCTGATCACAGCTTTGTCCAGTTTGGTGATGATGTCGTCCTTCACACCAGAGAGATGAAACACACAGTCGTACCTGCTCCAGTCTTCAGGTCTGACTGATGAAATGTTCAGGTCAACACTCATCTGGAAGGTCCCATCAGTGTTGGGGAGGATCTCTCCATGGTCCACGTCCTCATAAATCTCCTCTCCATCTTTCCTCCAGAACAAATCAGCTCTGTCAGGGTAGAAACCTGTAGCGTGGCAGCTGACAGGAGAGGAGGGAGACTTCTGGAGGAGAGACACTGAGGAAAGATCTGTGGGGGTTAAGAGAGACAGTATATTAGCTAGTTTCATGGGATTTTTGATTTCATTTTCTGGGAATCATCAATGTATGTTCCGAATTTTATAGCAACACTACATTAGAAGCTCAGACATTTCATTCTAAACCAAAAATGTCAACCTGCTGTTGGTGTTAAAAGAAAAGCCAGAAGAACAACTGATATAAATGTCTGACTAAATCTGATGCCAAAACATAAAAAAATAAAATAATTTTAATATATTTTAAAGTTAATTGACTGAAAGACTGACTAGGGTTTCCATCCATCTAAACTAATGCTGCTACCACTGTAAATAATCCTAAAGATAGACTATACACATAAAAATGATTTCTCCTCTTAGGGTCAGTCCCATTGTTAGTCTGTGTAAAATGCACCATTTTCATCATGTAATATAAAAAAATATATGATAGTACCTAACCCTGTTTATATGAACATAGTTGTGTCTATGAAATTACATCAGATCACAGAACTCTTACCTGTTCTCAACATGGAGCCACTTTCATATTTCAAATACTTCTTCAACCACTCAGGGCAAATTTTAGTGAGGAAAGTTACATGCGATCTTATTGCAGCTTTATCAGCACCCCATATTTGTTTGATGAAAACAGCCTGCGGTGTCAGAGCAATCCATGTTGAATTCTTCACGTCCAATGACATGAAGTCTTCTCCATCATAACCACACTGTGAAAAACCAGAAACTTCTCCAGTCTTATTGTCCCATTCACAGCCATGTTTCACCTGTAAAAGGTGGACACCTGAAAGAAAGAGAAAATCAAACAACAAAGACAGAAATTAACAATGATGTACAGATGATACTTCCAGTGGAAAGATGATCTGGTAACATTTTACAATCCTGCACATAAAAATGTAAATAGTTAATGAAGATTGACTCAGGAACAACCTGGTAATTAATGAATTGTTAATGAGTAGTTCTTAAGTAACTCTGAATCAAATACTACAAGTAGATATCGATGAGGTAAGTTAGCTAATTTAGTGTTGATATCATGTGTAGTCCAACACTGTAGCTGCCGTTTACTTTCTGTTTAGCTCTTATATTGGTTTGATGACATAAGATTTAATGAAGTGCAAAGAAGCTTAATAAGAAGGGTCAGACCATCAACATTTTTCAACTGGGACTGGGGATTTTTCAGCTGTGACCTTCAGTATTGAAGAGCTGTCCATAAAGATTCTTGACAGAATGAAAGGTCCACAACTCCCCATAGTATTGCTGATCAAGAACTGATTATTAGTAATATTTGTATTTCAGTATAACATTTTAAGCTACATTGGTTTATTCATCCTACCTTCCTGCTGCTATAGTAACTAATGATTAGGTATTAAGTATTTAATGAGTTATTACTATAGTTTGTAACACATCAGATGAAAATCTGGAGCAATCTATGAGGAAAGTAAAAAAAGTCATGAACTAAGTATTAACCACTGATTCACTATAGTATTTCCCAGTCTGTTCTCTAGTAACTCATCATTATCTACTATATGATACTCGATTCAGAGCTACTCAGGAACTACTTAGTGGGCCCATTTCCATGACCACACAAATCCGATAACTTGGAGTAATCAGATATACTTAAGAAATGTGATAACTGAAAAACAATGGTTTACATGTTTCAGTCCATTATCGGATTTCTTTCAGAGTTCGTACGGCCACGTCTACGGTCTGATGTGGGAGCTAATAGGCTGCAGAACAACCTACACGCTGCTGCTGTCCTTCATTTATACTCCATGAGGACAAAACCACGGTTGGCTTCGCAAGCAAAAGATCTGCTCACATGTGAGCACCCCGGGTGCAGCGAGCCCCTGCCAAAGTACCGCTGTACGCAATTGACTACTTTGCCTATATGGACGCGTTGGCCACTGCAGATAGTTACAGTTACAAGTGGCCCTTTGACAGCAACCGTAACGCTGATGTGGCCCGCGATGAAGTCTGGCACCCCTAGTATTGTGAAATGTTATAAGATGATCTTAATATTACACATTTTGTGAAGTGCTGTTCTTCCATTTTTCCGCATGATCCAACAGCTAATAATCTGTGTACCTTTCTTCTATTTTGCAATTCAAATGTTAAATATTGTTTTGTAAAGTCTTATGAGTGATTGGGTGTCAAACTCAATTTCATCGCGGTCCACATCAGCGTTACGGTTGCTGTCAAAAGGTAGAGGTTTGACAGACCAGTATGGTTGTTATCCAGGACTTCAAAGAATCATAGTTATAGAATAAATGGCAAAGTGGGCAGTTGGAGAACTTTGGTACCATGAAAGATGAAGTTTACTATGTCATCTATTTTGTATAGATCTAAAGCACAGTACCAACTAACATAAAAAAACAGCATGTTATTAGAAGCTGAGTTTTACTCAGAGTAACCAAGTTCTGGGAATATAACTACAATAAGTTGTAATAAGAAATTCATTGCAATCCTGTCTCCTAAAGATTACATTCTTTTGCATTCCAGTGTCTGGCAGCTGTCCAACAACAATTTCCCCAAGGGGATCAATAAAAGTATGCCATTATTATTAGTAATAGTAGTGAAGTATAAAATAGAATATACTGTACCTCCGGTTTGGTTGAAGTGCAGCATAAGACTTTTGAGTCTTGCTTTAAAGGTGTTAGGCAGTCTGCTAAAACATTGTTGCATGTAGAGCACAAAGAGCTGAGGGTGGTCATCAAATATTCTTTTCCACGTATCCTGCTTTACTTTTATCTTTCGGTTACTGTTACAGTAAATCCCCCGAATGTCATCAACTACTGGAGCAACTTCAAACTCTGGTAAGTTTGGAATTCCAGTAGATGTAGTGAAGAAAAACGTAAGGGAATGTTTCACTGTGGGATAAAACATTTATACATGCAGTATAAATACACACATCAACTCGTCATTAATGACATATTCACTATGATTAAGTTAAAATGTTTAGTCTTAGGACGTTGAAGTAAAAAGGAAACTAGCGTATGATGGAGTGAGACACAAGCAGAGTCTAAAATGAGTTAAAAGGTCAATATTTCAAACGTGATCTTACCTGATGATGAAACGTGACAGAAAAGAATCAATAAAAATATGTTTTTCATCTCGTTTTTTGAAAGAAAGAAAAAAAGTTAGATCAGCTGAACTGTCGTCGGGAAGGGAGGCAGGACTGTTTACCTGAAACCAGGTGTCAGGAATTTATTACGTCGCCAGATTTAAACAGTTTTTTTTTTTTTTTTCCATAAAGCAGGTCAGAGTACTGAACCTGCATCGTTCCTAGATAAGCCTTTGAGTATCCAGAGAAAACCCACGCAGACACAGGAAGAACATGTAAACTCCACACAGAAAGGCACCTAGTCAGCAGGTGGATTCAACCCCTGGTCCTTCAGAAAGGCGACAGTACTAACGACTCACCAATTTTCAGTTCATAATTATAAGCATTTACTGACACCTAGTGGACCCAAAAGTGAAGAACACCAAATTAATAATCAAATGTATGTAATTCCTTACTTCTAGTGCAAGTATCCAAGTATCCAACTTTTTCTTGTACATATACCTGATATTAGATGTGTGGTCTAACGGTCAGCAAGTGTGTGTATGGAATAATATAATAAAAAAAACACTGTTAGTAGGGACAACAAAGTAGGGAAAAAACTCCATGTTGGTGTTATTTGATTCCTAAAAGCCATTAGTTCTTTGAATTGTGTTGTGCATAATAATGACAAATGCAATAAATTCTGACAATAAACTTAAAGAGCACAATATCGTCTCAGCACCTGGTTCACAACTTGAACTTGAAGTCATGAGTTAATGGAAAGAAGCAGAACAGTAACAACAGTGCTGAGCTGGGTGAAAACTATGAATGTGAGCAACTATGAAACATATATACAACTAGAATTTAGTAGACAACTCTCAGACTTACTCAATGAGAGGTGAAAATGTTTCATCTGCTTGGCTGTAACTTTAGGAAGTTGCTTGGTTCAGTGGAAAGTTGAGAGACAGATGGAAACAGAAACATTAACCAAGAACCATGAAGAGAAGGTTTTGTTTTTTCGTTGATTTTCCCAGGTTAGACTGAGGGAAGACGAAACAGTAGCACATGAAAAACAGGCAATGAATTCAGTGTTCAGCAGTTTATTTCCCCCACACACAATGAAGCAACTTAAAAAATAAATGTAGGCTGTGCCAAAGAAAATGCAAGTAAGAAAACAAAGTGACGGAAGCGTAACTCACACCACATACCTGTTTGCACTTTTGTTAAGTAGCCTCCTACCACATAAGTTGGTCCTTCTCTGGTTTATGATTGGGTCCCTTGGATTTGAATCAGCCAACCAGCCAACCTGGAGGTAGGACAGAGCAGAAGAAGAAAACAGAAACAAAACAGCGCCCCCACCTGGCGAGAAGTCAGGTTACAACAATGTGAATATCATGAGTTTCAATTAAAGACTACAGCAGTTCAGCATCACCTCTGAGCAGATTATGTATCTCTTCTGTAATATTTATATCATTTCAATTACAGACACTGACGAATGAGTGAATTTACAAAAAGAGGTAAATGTTTTACTTTTTGGGTGAAGAACTTTATTAAAAAATGAATTATTGGCACAAAAATAAAATACAAAACTATACCTTTAATACATTCATATTTATGTATAATTGTTAAAATGGACCAGAAAGTATCCAGTGCCTGTGCTAAATGATTTGTTTGACAGATCACTAGACCTTATATTGGATATCAGGCTCTACTTTCATAAGTCTATGGAGCTGCTCTACAGGCAGCAGCTTAGTCTTATAAACAATTCATTTGAGCAAAGATCTTTGTCATTTTGATACTGTCAAACATACATCCCAAAGGACAAACAAGCATATAAATAAGTGCATTACTCAGGTGGCTCTAATGTGAATGTTTTAAAGTCCATCTACTATCAAGGAGGATCAGTCAGCACAGAGCTGGACTCCACTGTACGATGCTCCAGTACAGGGTGAATGAGATGCCACTTTGTGATGGAAGCTTTGTGTTTGTGTCTGATAGACACTAGTTAGCAATCACGTCTGTGATCTTGTCTTCAGTAATCCATCACAAGAGAGGGTTTTTATAGGCAGAATTCAGTGTCTACAACCTGATATTTATGTACTTATTCTAAAACCAAACGATCATTTAAAATGTAACAGTGTCAGTGTAAAAACACACATATAGTAAATCCTGACTGACAGATTTATGTAAAGCTCTATAATGTGACACAAGTCAAGGTGTTGATGTTTGTCATCCCTCATGATGTAACTGAGTTTGTCTCAGTCAGGCTTCTTGGTGCAGTTTCTCAAACAGCTTGGAGCTTCTGTCAGAAGCTGCAAGATCAGAAACACAGAATTTATCCACTAACTCTGCAGAGAACTCAGTAAATTCAGAAAACAGAGCTGAAGAAGTTCATCTATACAGTAAATAATTTTAAAATCTAAATGATAAAGTGTGTCAGATGATTAGAAATAGAATAAAAGTAAGTAGATAAAATCTCATTTCACCCTATTACCTGTTAATATAATCCCTTCTTCTACTGTGCTAAAATGAAAAAATATTTTCTACCTTTTTTAATGGTTTAGTTTCTTAACATTTCTTCACCACACAATCATAGTTTATTCATAAGACTCATCTGCATGCTCTGACCACACACAGCACCACACTGGTGGGCGCAAGAAACTGCTGCTTATTACAATTCTGCAATTTGGAGAAAGTCAATTCTCTCACCTTTCTTTTTGTAGAACAAGAATCCAGTGGCAGCAATGGGGACGAGTAGGAGGACAAAACCGACCACTACTATGACCATACGGATGATCCTGTTACGGGGCTTCTCTGGTGAGGGAATAACTGTCTCTGTTAGAACAGTGGTTTCCAAACTCTGGGTCATGACGGTACTGGAGGTGGTCTGCAAGAGTTTGTCTACAAGTACATAAAAAGAAATTTAGTTTGAAATTACTCACAAGTACGTAAAGTTACATATTTATACCAAAACATAGTCAAAACTGATCAAACAGGGTGGATAGAATCTGTGACATTCCTCAGTACTCTGACCTATATTTACTGCTCTTGTATTGCAGTTCATGTGACAGTGGCAGGTGGGTCACACACTGGCCTCACTCTAAACTTTGAGCATGATTGTGTAGCAGGGTTCAACACAGCACCGGAACGTATGTTATACAGCTCAGTGAGGGGGAATCATAGGTGACGATGGTTTAACTGCAGATTCATCAGAAACTCAAGATGAATATACAAGAGAAAAGAGAAGGAGACAGAAAAAGCACTCAAGCGATTATCCCTCGCTGGGATTTACAAGTGTGGGACACGAAGACATGGAAACTGTACCGACAATGAGAGGTATGTGAAGAATATGTGAGCTGCAAGAAAGCAATAGAAACGTGTGTCATTGGGAGTGAAAATGCCAAGGCGACTAAATGTGATCTCTTTGTCTGATAACACAGTGAAGTGCTCACAGCTAGTGAGCAGAATAGGAGCGAGATGTTTATATGGTATCCAGATTAATAAGTCCACAGACATTGCAATCTTTGCAAATTATGAATATAAATAAAAATATATTTCTACTCCTTTCAGAAAATTAGAAATGGCTGCATATTAGGTTTAATTGAACAATTTAATTGCCTGTTAATTATAATTATCAGTTTGGCCTACAATTAATTCACATTCAGCATCTGATCTCGTTCTTACCCCAGTTGGTTCTGATCACTGTTTTATCCAGTTTGGTGATGATGTCGTTCTCAGCACCAGAGAGCTGAAACACACAGTCGTACCTGCTCCAGTCTTCAGGTCTGACTGATGAAATGTTCAGATCAGCACTCATCTGGAAGGTCCCATCAGTGTTGGGGAGGATCTCTCCATGGTCCACGTCCTCATAAATCTCCTCTCCATCTTCCCTCCAGAACATATCAGCTCTGTCAGGGTAGAAACCTGTAGCGAGGCAGCTGACTGGAGAGGAGGGAGACTTCTGGAGGAGAGACACTGAGGGAAGATCTGCAGAAAGAGTGAGAGAGAAAGTTTGGGGCTTTGTTCTGAGTTATAGGAAAATATGTATATGGGCAAATTAATTAGCTAAATTTTTATATACTACAAGTTTGATTAAATTAAAGTATGTGTTCTTATCTAAGAGCTGTCTGACCAGTTGCTTGTACTCTCTCCATTGCTGCTAAATGTTGTTGCATGTGTGGTTAAGAAGTATGTTGGAAACCCAACATTTATCAGGTGACTCTACCTTTTCTCTGCAGAGAGCTGTTCCCATATTTCAAATACTCCTTCAACAACTGAGGGCACAGGTTTGTGAGGAAGTTAATCTGGTTTGTTACATCCTCAGATCGTTGCCAGTAGTGTTTGAATTTGGCAGTAGGTGGTTTTGTGAACACCCAGGTCAGCGTCTCCAGGTCCAGTGATGTGAAGTCTTCTCCATCATAACCAAGTTGATCAAAAGCAACAAAGTCTTTGTCATCATCCTGTTCACAGCCGTATATCTCCTGTAAAACGTGGACACCTGTGAGAGAGACAGAGACGTCAGTAAGAGTGAGAGTGAGATCCAGCAGCCACCTATTAATATTTTACATCACATTTGTATCACATACAGTGAAATTTCTCTATTTCTGCACAGATATCTCCTAAAAAGGGATTTTATTTACCTACAAGTCCTAAAACTATATAATGGGAACCAAATGAAATAAATGAGACAAGGACCCGTTTTAGTACGGAAAATAATCTAATCCTAAATATTTGTGTGGTGAAAGTAGGTGAACCCAGATGCGTCTGTGTGTGTGTGTGTGTGTGCGAGCGCATCGGGGCGGAACTCCACCGTGCGTGATACAGAGAGCAGAGGAGAACACAGAAATGACGCCGTCGTGTAAATAAGATAAATAATATGAGGCAGTTTAGTTAGTTTAATAAAGGGACAACTTATAGAACTGTTCTATAGGAAAGGTAAATTACTTCCGTTGTAATCTGGCGCTATATTGAAAATAAAATTAGATTCAAATAACTTGACCTTCAAGGGGGGCGGGGCGCCCTGTTAATAGAAAGGGGCAGGGCCCTCTAAACACTAGAATGATTAATTATTTTATCACTAGTTATATATGTATATATTGTTTTTTGTAATGGTTTTGAGTGAGTATTGTGCTGGTGCTGAATCCTCAAAGACAACAATCAGTAATATGGAATCATTAATTCATATATCACATGGACATTTTGGGGAACTTGTCTTTTGGATCCAGGTTCACGTGAACGATGTAACAATTAAACACATTAATGAAACCAAACACAGTGACTAATATCCTAAAGGGTCTCACAAATACCTTACAAATTCCAAAAATCGTATATCCAAAAAATGTCATAACTGATGTTACACCACAATACCACAAATGAGACCATTACAATCATTATTAAATCATCACCCATAAAGTGAGGTTTGTTTAAATCAACTTAATGATCACATACTCACCAGTGAGTGTTTTTTCCTGTTATTATTCGAAGCCAAAACTGACAAAGTCCTTTTCCAGAGACAAGATAGCAGCTGCTGATAATGCTAATGCTAGCTGACTCTTTATCACCTGGCCAGGTTGTGCTGTTGTTAGCATGGAGGCTTCACAAGGTAAGCTAGCTATATCTCCCGAGGGTGTTTCTCCACAAACTAATTGTTTTTTCTATCAGCCTTTGTTTTCTTGGAATATGTTGTAGATTTTGCCATCTCCTCAGTATTTGTTCACTTTTAGCTGTCTTTATCAAGATAGCTTTTTACGTTTCTGTGTCTCCCTGACAAAATTGAAAATAGCTGAGTTTACTCTGATTTGAATCATTTTCATCAATAGATACTACTGAAAGATATATTTTTGTATTCACACAATGATTACAAAAATAGAACATGAAATATACGTACCAATAATTTAAATACAATTTAAAACAAAACTATAAATCCATGTAACTCACTGAGGCCCCCCCTGCTGGTGAGGCCCTAGGCTGCAGTCTATGTAGCCTTTGCATCTAAAACAGCCCTGGGTAGGGGAAACACTGTTCTTATTTGTTTATTTGGGTTATGTTTATCTAGATTCAGGATATACATGAACTTCTGACTGTATTTTAGGTCATATTTATGCAGAAATACAGAAAAGGCTAATGGGTTCAGAGACTGATCCCTTATAGATTTATATGTGTGAAACAGTGGCATATTTACAAAACGCAGACAAAAAAACCTGTTTGTTTTTACTAATGTAATCAGCTTCTCAACATGTATTAGTGTAGTGTACTGAAGTAAATGTGTGTGGCTATAAACCAGTTAATTTAAATAGACATACCTCCAGTGTGGCTAAACTGACGATTTAAATGGTCAATCACGATTCTTGCAATCGAAACACTGACTGTGCAGATCAATGTGTGAGCCTCCAAGTGCTGAGGATAATCATTTGCTATTTCTTTGGCCCAGTCCTGTTTGATTTTTGGACTTGGATCGTTGTGGTCACAGTAACCCACTTCAACTCCATCAACCACTGCAACAGCCATGAAGTCTGGGAAGGTTTGGAGTCCAGAGGACGTAGACAGGAAATACTTCAGGGAGTGTTTCACTGTGGAACAAACAAAAGTTTTCTGGTAAAGTCACAATTAAAAAATTTTTCCCATTAAAAACACGTAATTAATTATATGAGCACTTTTAATTTCTGTTCAACAAGTGCAGGCAAAGTAATAATAATATTTATTAACCTTTACTATACATTAATAAATAAAGATTTAGGTTAACCGGTGTGAATGGTGTTTAATAGCAACGTCCTGTTTGAATAATGTAGAGTAATGGGTAAAGCTGATAGTTCTGGTTCTGGATTTGCACCGACCAGTTCCTAAGCAGCAGAGTGTGGTTCTCTGCAGTGGTACTGTTCCTTTTTTATGGTGCTTTACTTTATATCAATATTTTCATGTCATGATGCTTTATATGTTTACTTCACTACAGCTCAGTGGGAAATATCTTACTTTTTACTCTAGTAGTTAAACATTACTTTTCATATTGTATTTTTTTCTTTATCCTGTTTTATTCCAATAATCTACATTTTGTCATATTTTACTGATTTAAAGCCTAAAGTTTAAAATATAACACGATCAGACAATATTTAGAAAAGATCAAGCCACAGTTCTAAAGCGTTGGTAGTTTTAGTGGGAATCGGTCTTCAATTGATTTTAAATAAAAAAAAAACACAAACACAGTGTGGTTCGCCTTGTAATGATGTTGTTTCCTGCGTAAAAAAGTCTAAGATAAACTAGACTCCTACAGCTTCATGCCTAAAACCTGATTTTAAAGTGGATCTCACCTGAATGTGTGACAGGAAGCACGATGAGCAGAAAAACGAGCTCCATCGCCAGGTGCGTGTCTTCGTGTGAAAATGGCACAAACCAAGTTTTCCATCAGACGTGTAGAGACGCGCGTGCGTGTTGTGTTCACGTGCACGAGCCTTTCCGCACCCACAAACAAATGCCCTTAAACCTCAGTTTGCAAATCAACACTTACGCCCCGTCACGCCCCTGTTCCTCTGCTGTTTTTACTTTCACTCACTGACCACGCCCCGCTCCCGGTCTCTCTCCCGGTGACTATTGTTGTCATGATCGTTTCCTTTACCGTATATTCCCTACTTAGTGTTATCTGGGTCCGCGCCCCTTTAACCCAAGTCCTTACAGTTGACATCTCCAACATCACTACTGAATGCCTGAAAGATGATCGATTACCGATTATAGTGCTGATGAGTAGATCACTCAAAAATAAAGTCAGTCACTCATTGAAAGATGTTAAAAAATAAGCCTTTATATGCGCATTTAATACAAATGTGTAGATTCATAGCACTACATTCTAATACAGCAATAAATACAGTATTTCATTTCATATTTAATATTCATCGTATGGTACAATTTAGCAATGCTCTTCTCATCATGATCTGTGGTTTGGCATGGATGACAGGAGCTTAATTCAGACTGCTCAACTGGTTAGTGTTTCCATAACAACAGTGACTTCAGTGACATTTAGATCTCTGGGAAAGAAATCAGTGAATAGATTCAGAAAGCATGTTCAACAGGCCAGATTTGATGAATGTGATGGTGTTATGTAAGAAAAAACAGACAACAACCCACTAACAAGTACATAGAGAGGAAAATTATAGGGGCTGCAGTGCAGTGGCGGCTCCTGACAAATTTTTCACGGGAGGCAACTTTTGCCGTGCAGTGAAGTCTAAAATGACTCGTTCAATGATACCTGCATATAGCCAGATTAACCAGTAGATTGAATCAACACAAATTGTTCTCCATCAGCTAGAGTACTTTAGT
>JAUMHL010000163.1:0-12737 GCA_032362345.1 Sandelia bainsii | reverse complement strand
AAAGTGCCTTGAGATGACTTATGTTGTGATTTGGCGCTATATAAATAAAGTTGAATTGAATTGAATTAAATTGAAATTAGCTTATTGCATAGATTTGTTGAGACGCCTTTTTACAAATAAAGTCCTCAATCTTGAAAAATCCTCCAGTGTCACAGTGCTTTAATCTGTGAACAGCACACCATGAAACATTTCACCATCCTCAATCCACTGCAGAGCTTGTCTCAGTAGTGCTTCTCAAGATGTTTGCACATCTTGAGAAAAAAAAAGAGTTTTACTGTACTTCCATCCAAACTTAGCCTGATAAAGGCAATAGAAATTCAAGGTTATGACATAGTATGAAATTGTTCGATTAGGTGCTTTCTGTGGATCATTTTATGCACTTTGACCTGGACAAAAACATATAAAGCATACAAATATGCTTTGCGTTACATTTACACACGTATAGCATGTGTGCCATGTAATCCAAATGACTGGAACATGATGACGACATACTTTATTGATTCCCTTGGGGGAAATTGTTGTTAAACAGCTGCTAGACATTACATCTTAGTGCTAATACAGGGTTTCTGTGTCTTGTCTAAGGACACTTCAACCGTAGCCAGGAGGGACCAGGAATCACACCAAAAGTCTTAGAGTTTGCTAAATAAATAAATAAACAAATAATAATAATAATAATAATAATAATAATAATAATGATAGTAATAATTATAAACTGCCAGCACTGATGGACCACAGGATTCCTGATTATTTCTCCAAGAAAGATGCTGCAAATGCTAAACATGTGCATAATAGCTTACCATTCTGGCATATAAAAAAAAGTTTATCCAGACATTTTTGGTAACACATTGAGGGAGTCAAATCAATTACTATAGGATCCTAAAAAAGATCGTGTTGCTACAACCAAAGTAAGTTGGGTAACTTCTCCCACCCTTAAGACTGAGAGAAACCAATGATGCAGGCAAAAAAGTCTAACCCATGTCACATGGCATGCTGGCATTCTCAAATTTCCTGATCATTTTTTACACCACAAATTTTCGATGTGACCTCACACTTACGCACAAATGTGTGATAAATCAGCAACCTGACTGTAAACAAACTTGGACAGAGTTGGACTGACTTAAATTTAAATAAATGGAGAAACATGCTTTAATACACCACTGTCTGTAAACCAATGATGTTTAAGCAGTAAGACCCAATAAAAATTCCATACTGCTTATCATACTGCGTCAAGTGAAGCAGACCAACTTTTAATTATGAATTTGGACCTTTATTGGAAAATAAGGTGTTCCACAAGTAGACTGTTACTGTGTTAATATGTAAAACTTTAATCAATATTTGCTATATTTTTCTGCCACTGTATGTATACAGTAGGCCTGATTTTATTTGTACTAAGTATACTAAGTATCAAACTATCTTTGAGCAAGAATGAATCCACTCTAAACTCTTTTCTCAAACTTCAGATTTTTTTTGTTTTATTCACAATTTTAATGATAATAATATTAATTGATATTTTATTAATCCCCTTGGGGAAATTGTTGTTTGGACAGCTGCCAGACAGTAGGGGTCAGCGCTACTTTGGGGTTTCGGTGACACCTCGACATGTAGCTTGCCGGGAATGAAAATCGAACCGCTCACCCTTGGGTTGGAAGACGACTGTTCTACCCACAAGGCTGTGTAAGTAATACAAAAAGAATGCTAACAAGAAGTGTCCAAAAGTTGTATCAGAAACTTTTAAATAAACAATAGTAATGTCCAATCAGCTTACATGACCTTTTGTGAAGTATAAGTAAACTAGTGTTGTGGGCAGGTGGGCTTCCTTCTTGAGACTATCTCTGTCCTAGCATATGGATCCAGGAATAACCTGTGGAATTTCAGTTCTGAAAATATCCCCACCATCTTGTGCTCTCTCAGATTCCTTGCTTCTCCAGTTGCCCACACAGCAGTGGCCTTTGCAAATATGACCACTGTGAGGCTTCCATGAGCACCACAGAGAGATTCAATCAATCAATCAAGCTTTATTTGTTAAGCACCTTTCAAGTTAAAAAACACAAGGTGCTGTACATTCAAAACTAAAATAGAGTAAAACAAAATAAAAAGTAACAGCAGAATTTAAGTAAAAGCAAGTTTAAAAAGATAGGTTTTCAGTTTCTTGACTTGACTGAGTTTACTTCTCTCAAACTCTGCGGCAAACTCAGACAGTAAGCCCTGGTCACGGGACATTAAGGACCTGCTGGGAGTATATGGTTCCAAGAGTTCAGTAATATAAACCGGTGACTGTCCATGTAGTGCTTTATAAGTGAGAACCAAAACCTTGAAATGTATTCTGAACTGAATAGGGAGCCAATGTAGCTGAGCCAGTAGTGGAGAGACATGACAAAACTTTGGAGACTTGGAAGCAGGTTAATACCCAGGCAGGTGAGCAGGAATAGTCACGAAGCACATCTCCAAGATCCTCTTCAGAACTGTTCACACAATAAAAAATCCTCTCCAGAGTCATTCACAAAACAATCCTCCTCTTCAGTATGAACTCAGTAACACTCCTCTTCAGAGTTATTCACAAAACATCCTCCTCTTCAGAATAACTCACTAAACACTCCTCTTCAGAACAGTTCACGGTGATATCACAAATCCACCAGAATGAGAGTGTGAAACAAATCACAGTCAGAGAGCCATCCCTGGCGCAGCCATCATCCTTCAGGAAGGAGACGGGTTCTGTGTCCCAGAGATGAATGTGTTTTGGTGCGAAAGCTGCATATCAACCCCAGAACAAAGGCAACACTTTGTTTGCAAATGCATACAGGGACAAAGTCTCAATTCTTGGAGACATGTACTGTGGTCTGATGAAACTCTTTGGCCATAATGACCACTCTCTTTCTCTCTCTCTCTCTGTACCTTTCTGCAGGAATCCCCGACCTCAGAGCTGTATGATACCAGTCTGCAGTTACTGGTCCTACCCACCTGCCCAGTGCCTCATCTGCTGCTCCTTATTGTTGTTTTTGATCTCTGTTGCCTGCTGTTCTTCTCTCTCTTCTCTCTTGCCTAGTGCTTGCTCAAGTTGGACTGTTGGGTTTTCTACATTATTCTGTATTAGAGCTGGGCGGTATGACCAAAATTCTATATGACGGTATTTTTCAAAAATATGACGGTTTCAACTGTATTTTTTCCCCATGCATGGGTGGGTGTTAATCATATTATCCACTGATTGAGAGAAGAGCGCCAGATCACAACAGAAGTCATTTCAGGGTAGCTTTCCTATATAACAGGTCTATACGTTGTCATTTTATTAAACTAACTTAACAGCCTTAATGTTATTTATCTTATTTACCCGACTACATGTCATTTCTATGTCTGTTAATTTTTCATTCAATCAACAATGCTGTAAACCTAAGAGAAGCACTAGCAAACGTGTCTACAAGTGACGTCTGACTGGAAAAAGTAGAGCTTTTTCAGTTTTACCTGAGGATGTGGAGGGTGCCGATCTTAATTTCATACATTCCTGGTACTCCACATTATGTTTGCGGCTAAGGTTGTGCAGCAAATTGCTCGTGTTACCACCACTGGTGACAACTTTAGCTCGTCAGCATTTGCAGTAAATAGTTGTTTGGTCCATGTCCGAGCTTTTAAAACCAAAGTATCTCCAGACAACAGACAAGCAAAAGTCCTTCCGTGTCATCATGTTCAACTTCATCGTCTGCTACAGCTTCAGTTTCTGAATTTTCTCTGTCCATTTTCACCGCTCAGTATCTGCACTAACGCAGGTACTCCGTTAAATGCGTGTTTAGCGGTGTAGCAGTGAAAAAGGTCCCCCCTTAAACAGTTTCCCGCTGCGCCAACGCTCCGAACGTTGTTTAAGGCTATTTAAAGCCGGTATTGCGATATAAGAATGATCCATATCATAACAAAAATAAAAACTGGTTTTCGGTATGAACCGGTATACCGCCCAGCACTATTCTGTATATACTTATATTCTGTGTAAGGTCTTAAACCTTAAATTGTAAAGTGCCGTGAGATGACTCTGTTGTGATTTGGTGCTATATAAATAAAATTGAATTGAAAATTGAATTGTTACATTTGGAGGAAAAAAGGGGAAGCTTGTAAGCCTGAGAACACCATCCCAAATTTGAAGTATGGGGTGGCAGCATCATGTTGTGGGGGTGTTTTGCTGCAGGAAGGACTGTTGCACTTCACAGAATAGATGGCATCATGAGGGAAAACATTATGAAGAAATATTGAAGTAACATCTCAAGACATGAGCCAGGAAGTTAAAGATTTTGTGCAAATGGGTTTTCCAAATGGACAATGACCCTAAGCATACCGCCAAATTAGTTACATAGTAGTTTAAGGACAACAAAGTCAATGTTTTGGAGTGGCCATCACAAAGTCCTGATCTCAAGCCCATAGAAGATTTATGGGCAGAGCTGAAAAGATGTGTGCAAGCAAGGCAGTCTACAAACCTGACTCAGTTACACCAGTTCTGTTGGGAGGAATGGGCCAAAATTCCAGCAAATTATTGTGAGAACCTTGTAGAAGGGTGCCCAAAACGTTTTGACCCAAGTGATACAGTTTAAAGGCAATACAGGCTACCAAATACTAAGGAAATGTAATGTAAACAAAGTTCAGTCTGATTTAGTGTCAGATCGTGAGAAAAATAAAGTTATGTGTCTTTTTATACAGTGTATGTAAATGTTTGGTTATAACAGGAAGATATTAATGTCACTAGGCAAGGTCAGAATGAGAGCATTTTTCACAGACACCAATGAGCTGGACTTCCCTGTCCAAAACAAATGAATCAAGCACATATGAGGACATAATGGTTGAAATTCCATTTACACAGGATATTATGTCTGTACATAGATAATTGAAAAGAAAATGTTTATGGGAAGCAGAACATTGTGGGGTTATGCTTGTGTCAGACTGCAAGACTATTCAGTCTTCAAACAAAATAATTTCCATGTAGTCAGACAGCCTATAGCTGATGAGAATCAAGTCTGTTGACATGACGTGATTAAATGTGATGTGGTTTATCCCTTGGGTCTTTTGAGGACCATGGCATATACTCACAGTATACAGTATATGCTGGAATGTACAGTAAATCAGTAAAGTTTGGTAAGATCATGCACATGTTTTACAATGTCACACTGTTAGATCAGCAGTGATATTGAAATCTCCAGTGCTATTAAAAATCTCCAAAATTGAAAATTACATTTAAACAAAGTGCTCATTAATTAGACCTATACTGTGTGTCAACACTATTAGACTGCATACAGTGCTTGTGGACTGAATGCAGTCTATTTGTTGTCTTAGAATGACAGTATCATCAGCAGGCGTATAGTATATGAAGCTCTGACTTACACAGAGGGGCATTAAAATTCCTGTGGTAAACCTTAAGGCCAATACTCAGTGGACTGTCTCAGTCTCCTTCCTAAACTGCCTGACAAAATAAACTATGACTGACAAGAGATGGCAGGTCCACTGCATAACACAAATATAATGGAAAGGTCAATGGAATCAGGTTTCATACGGAGAGGCCCCAAATGAGAAAAACGGGCCTCTCCAGAAAAACATCAGTTTACCTCCAGCTTGGCAGTATTATGACTGACAAGACAATTTAGTATTCATTCATCTCACCAACAGCACTCCTTCTGCACTACCTAGTTTCCCACTCCCCTATCAATCTAGAAAAGTACTAAACCTGACAAAAATTAAATTAAATTCAAAAAAATGTAAGATCAAAAAGCAAAACAATTATCATGTGGACCTTGCATTAGGACTTGTAAAGTTGATCATTGACGTTGCCAGGTACAAAAACTAATAATTTATTAAATCAATGAGTTATCCACAAATGTGTTCATACATGTGTTATTTTTTAATTACAATACCATTTAATTACATATACTCATATACACATATATTCAGTTTGATCAAATCAAAAATTAAACACTCAAACTGGCTCAAACTGTAAGCAAAATGTCATGAACTAAACTAAAACCTGATTAGTTCATGACAGGAACAATTAAGGTAAAACATGTGGCATTTAAAGCAAAAAATCATATGAATTTAAAGCCACTTGTCAAGAGAATTGTATTTTCAGCTGGTAGGACTTTATTAATACTGATATCTTACTTACCACTTATTTTTATTTTAAAAGGTGTGAATTCACTCTGGTGAAATGGACAAAAAAAAATTCAATGGGCATGCAACTATCTCTTACTGCAATATAAGCCTGTTTATGTTTGAAACATGCCGACCAACAACAACAGTTGGTTAATCACTAGATGTGCAAACCAACTGTCTTCCTCCCCCTCCTGCACAACATCACAGACCCCCAACCCACTCTCTAAGAGCACATAGCACTGCCTCATTTCACAGCTGGGGATGTCATCAAGCACAGATGCATAGTGCTATTCAAGATTCAAGATTCAAGATTCAAAACACTTTATTAATCCCAGAGGGAAATTATTTATTGATTTGATCATGTGCCTTCACACACAAACACACACAGACAGTAGGTGAGCCAGCAACTGGTTTTACCTCTGACTAGTGGTAACCAACTACACCAACTAATTGTGTTTTATAATAATTGAATAAAGAATAAATAAATAAAGAATAAACCCAGATATTCTTAACCTTACCCTAAGCCAAACCAATTAGCTATTCCCAAGCTGCATGGCATAGTGGTATTCAAATTTATCTGACAACATTAAAAGTACATACAAAGTACATACAAAATCTTGCAATACCAATATATTGTTGAGGATAAAAACACGATTAAGCAATAAAGCCAAAAACTTATTTTCATTGTGGTCCTCACAAGGGGGGAAAAGGGGAAAGATGGCAGATGTTAGGTCCAGCACGACAGGTCAAGCACATGCATAAACTATGTCATATACGTAATTATTCAACAATTGCTTCAGCAAGAATTTAAAACTCACTCAGTAGCCTGTGGGTCACTGAGAGAACTGCCACAGTGTATAAGTTTTTTTTATGGAAGTAACTCTTAAATCTAAACAGGACCATGTTTGTCAAAAATCTTGTTGCATAATTATGATGACTAATCAAACTATAATAGAAAAAAAATAAGAATCCCCAACTTTTTGAGTCTGAATTATGTACTGTGGTGAAACACTTTATCACCAAAATACAAAAATATTTTTTAAGAAACTGTTAATAACATTAACAATGTTTCAAATATCAGTCTGAACTGATAAATCACTGAAATTGTACTAAATCTGCAACATATTATGAGCCCACTATAAAACCACCAACCACCATAAAAGTGCATTTATTCTGCTGTTTCTAATTTGTTTGTAACACATTAACCACTTGCAGCCTGTATTTTTCTGCATATGCTTATGAAAAGCATCTACAACAGGCAAAGCATCACAGCCTTACACACACAATGTTCAGCCCAAAATGCTTGAGTGTAAGATATTTTTTTCGAACTGTTCAGGTATTATTACCATCAGTATATCACTGATTAGTTAATATGATTTTAAAAGCTTAAACCAGCCTGGCAGGCATTGTGTTTGTCTTCTGAAGTGGATTTTATGGCAGGTTTCTGGGACAGCCTTCAGTTGGTTCACAGGTCCATAATTTGACTGATGCATTGCACAGTCCTAAACTACTCCCAGATTTACAGCAACTGCAATTTAGAAGTGGTTGTTAAAGTTTGCAAGAGGTTAGCATCAGTTCTGGAAAAAAGCTTAACCTGACTGTAGCCTCAATCTCCTGTGATGTGTGTTCCCACACCTCCTTGACAGTAGAAGAAACTATTTAAGCTTTTCCGGTTCTTTCAGTGTTTGAAACCAGGAAATCAGAGAGATAGAAAGTGTCTGATCTGGTCCTCCACACACCAATTCACCCATCTAAGTCTTTGGAATTATGGATTGATAAAAACATTTGCTGTTTAAGAGCCTTGCTGAACTTTCCATTAGCAGCGATTCTTGGATCAAATGCAGTTATTGGGGTGTGACAAAACAAATCACTTCAGAACACCCTTTTCACTTCTTACTTGTCGACAATTATGCTCCAGTTATCCCTGCTTCTACTGCTTTGGGCTTTTAGCTTCTTACTGACTAGTGCAGGAATGAGTGTGTCTGGGAAACCCATAGAGCCCCTGCATTCTTAAACTCACCTCAGAGACTTGGCAGGCTAATGTTTTTACAAGGCAAGAAGCTAAGAATTAGCTCCCACATGGAAGCATTGCACATTTTTGAGGTACTGAGAGGAATCTTTGGGTTCACATCCAAATTCATGCTAAAAAGATTCCTTTAAAACAAGGAGGAGATAGCTTCTGCTTCTGTTTAGCAGGTGGCATAAAAGAAATAAACAGAATGGTAGATCTAAAGAAAGATGAGTGTTTTGTACTTGTATAAAACATCCAAAATATATCATTCATGTAAAATTAAACAAAGCATACTAAAAACAGAAGTGAATCTTAGTGTTAGTGATATACCTAGCAACAGTACCATTGGTTTGTTTTCACAAAGTGGGCATCCAAATGGTTTTCCTTCCTCTCTCTTGTCCACGAAAAACCTTGAAGTTAAGCAGATACTATACTACACTACTAGATACTACTACTACTACTACTACTACTAATAGTAATAATAATAATAATAATAATAATAATGAGAAGAAGAAAAAGAAGTAGAAGAAGAATGATATCTGATTAACTCAAAGGCTGATTAACAAAGACACATCCTGAAGAAATACAAAAGTGAAACCTTTATGAGCAAATATTTTTTTCTCCATCTGGAAAAACTGTAAAATTAAGCACACCTCCTTACAGTTTTAAGGATGTTCCTTACACAATTAACAGCTTTATATTTATATATATATATATATATATAGTTTTGTGTTATTGTCAGTCAAGTCTATACTTCCTGCGATGGCATAACCATGACCTGACTGAGAATCTAGACATTTAGGGTAATGCCTGATGAATGTCCGAGGCGACTGACTCTGACTTTTGCGTTCTCATCTGCAGTTCCTTCATGGGTTCCAGTATGTTCAAGTTATGTCTGAAAAGGGCATTAAAAGACTGGGAGCATGAGAAAAAAGATTCTCTGGTCTGTTGAGGCAGAGACAGAGGTGTCCTGCAGAGTCCTCTAAGCCTGATTTGGAGAGAAGGTTTACCTTTCAGCACGACAGTGACCTCAAGCATTCAACCAAGAGAACACTGACTTTCAGGAAAAGTCTGACTGTCCTTAAGTGACCCAGCCAAAGCCCACACTTAAACCCCATAAAACATCTGTGAAGAGGTATAAAGATGGCAATTCACAGATACTCCTAAGCCCAATCTGATGGATCTTGAGAGGATCTGCCAGAAAGAATGGGATAGACTGTCCAAATCCAGGTGTGCAAATATTGTTGAGATTTACCTAAAATGACTTGAAGCTGTAATTACTGCTTTCTACTAGAGTGAATTAAGTGTCTGATGATTTGTACATAAGAAAGTTTAGTGTAAAAATGTCTATAAGCATGTATTTACTGTTGTTATATTACCATTATTTAATAAAAAAAAAAATCTATAACAAGTGTGAAAAAAGTATATGAATACTTCTTGAAATGTTTTTTTTTTCTCATTGCTTATTATCTCTCTGTCAATCATTACAAAAGATGTAAATGATAGTCTACATACATGATGATGGGTATACACCCAGTTTTAGCCCAGTCTTAACTACAACTCTGAAGATACTTAAAAGTTTGTCAGTTTAAGCTACTGCAATTTGAACTGCCATTCCACCTACCCTTCTAAGGCCAGCTGAAGAAAAATATGCTTCAAAAACGTTCTTGTTGGCAGGAAGCCGAGTTCGGCTAACATAAGAGTGTGCCCCCTGTGGGCTGACTAAATTGTTTCAATACTCACAAGATGTCTAGAGCTGTGGTTCTTAAACTATGGTAGGTCCCCCCTAGTGGTACGCAGGAACACCTGAGAGTTTTTTACGAAAATAAAATAATAACATTAAAGACATAATACTACTATAGTTTACAGGTGAACTGTTTCCGCTCACTGGACAACATCAGACTGTTATACACTTTACATCTCCATAAACATTACTAACGGCATTAGTAACCGCACACCGCATCCCAATCTCTGAGGCTGTTTTTACGCACGGTCACATGGATAGAAACAGCCTTATCCACAGACATCGCTGAAGTCTGTTGGTTGATAAATCGAGAGCACAGATTACTAAATGTGTCATACAGCCACTTTAAAGCTGACCTGAGACACTGTGTGTGTGTGTGTGTGTGTGCATGTCTGTGTGTGTGTTTATCTTTCTATGGTTGTGTGGGCACAACCAGAGGTTAGGCATTTAGTTGTGAGGTTAAGGTTAGAATAAGGAGCTAAGAAACACATTATGTCCAATGTGTGTGTATATGTGTGTGTGTTAGTATTAGAATTGAGGAAAAACATATATTGCAAAAATATTTTTGTACCATCTGTAATTGATTTCATACTAATTTAAAGTTTCTAGCATTACATGTAACAATTTTAATGTTATTCAAGTGTTAAATATGAATAAAGAATAATACCAAGAAGTTTAAAATCTTGGGAATTTGTATTGTGCAGGGATTGTGCAAAAAAGTTGGATCTGGTTTTCTGCAAGGCAATGCATTGGGTAATCACATATGCACATGCAAATGGTGGATTATTCTGTATTTCTGCTGTTTACCTTGAGACTGTCATGAAGTTGAAACTGTGGCCATCTACCTTGCAGAGTTGTACAATCCTTTCTGAAGCCCCTTTAGTGCAACTTCCTTTAAGCTGCCATATCGATACTGGTTGGAGTATATTATGAAAAAACTGACCACTTTCTTCTTCTGCATTCCTCCAAACACTTGCACATTGCCCAGTTCTGCAGTGTACTCAACTGTACTTAAGTGCAAATCATGTCATAAACAATGTTTTCTTTCCCAGTGAAACAACCGCAGTAACTGGTCTCACAA
This sequence comes from Sandelia bainsii, assembly GCA_032362345.1. Taxonomy (NCBI): domain Eukaryota; kingdom Metazoa; phylum Chordata; class Actinopteri; order Anabantiformes; family Anabantidae; genus Sandelia; species Sandelia bainsii. Next base: position 1,787 of record JAUMHL010000163.1, on the reverse strand, counting down.
TAAAATTTAAGGCATTGATATGGATACCAAACTTCAGAAGCTGAACCAGAAGATGAAGGGGTAGTTTCTTCTTTTGAGCCTCTATTAGGGATAATACAAGGTTTTCTCTACTCCCATCTTAAAAGCCTTAGTGCTGTCACTTGAGGGTTCACTGTATTATTTTAAGGCTTTCAGCTATTTGCTGAACCCATTTCGACTTTATGTGATTATAACATTATGATACTTTTTGTTCTTTTAGCTTTTGAGTGAGACTGTCAGACTGTCTCTTATGTATGTTACCAGCTTGGCAGCAACATATAAGCCTCCCAAATCGGCCATCAGCCTTACTGTTCTCTATAGCATCAGCATCAGCCATTAAAAAACCCATAACGGACCAGACCCAGAACCCCTGAAGAGGTATCTCATCTGGCCTGGGACTGCCTTGATATTCCCCAGAAGAAGCTGGAGAACGTGGCTAAGGAGAGGGACGTCTGGGTCAATTTACTGAACCTGGTACTACTAAGTACACTGTAAAAACGATAACTAGTTATTGTTGGTCTTATTAAAGTTTTCGAATTCCACTGACTCAAAAATAATGCTTTACCAATTGCAACTTAGAAAAACTTGTCTGCCCTACAAATTTCTCTGATTGTTGTCCTCACAGATTTATTCAAATCAGCAGAACAAAGGTTTGTAAGTATTTGAGCAAGTTTTTTAGTGAAGTTGGGGGAGCTCCCAACTGCGCATGCGTGTATTTGAACCGGTTTTAACGAGTTCTCCGCTGAACCTGAGCGGTCGTCGGACATTTTTCAAACAGAAAATCCAAAGCGACTTGATGAAACGCAGCCAGATTTGGACGTTAACTTCAGTTGGGGATTCATTATTTTGTTTTCTTTTGTTGGATATTACGGATTTCAGCCTGGTCTGTTGTCCGTGAGTGGTTGGTGTTCTGAAATTACTGAACAGAAATGGGAGCCGACAACGATTTTGCTCAAGCAGGTAAGCAAACTGTTTTTACTACCATGACATTACGTTGGCTCAGTATGCTTTAGCATGGTATACTGTGGCTAAACTTGTTAGCACTCTTTTTCTAATCTAAAAACTATGCAAACTGTGACCGTTACGCTTTCATGGCAGACGCGTGTAGCAGAGCTTGGAGGATGATATCTGTGTGTACAGGCGTGTGTGCAGAGCCGCCTGGCTATTAGCACAGGTGAACTAGGCGGTCGCCTAGGGCGCCACTTGTTGGAAGGGGCGCAGCTGCAGGCCTTAAAAAAAGTCGCTTTTGTGCTTATTTTCTAAAGTTTGGCAACTTATTTGTGCTCTCTTTGCTCCATGTATGAACCCCTCACGATTCTCTCTCAATTCTCCACAATAAAGGGAAACGCGATAGTTTGTCCTTTTCCAGCCACGATGCGTCTATCACCCCGTTTCCATGGTTACCGCGCCCGCCCAAGCCGGCATGCCCCCCACCCCCACACGCCCGCCTGCACAGACACACACACGTACACCTCCACCTGACAGAGCCCGGGAATAAGTGGGAAAATATGGACAAACATATTAAAGAGAGAGCAGTGAAAGACTTGGATCCGACCTCAGAGACATTCTGCAGATTTATCAAGTGTGAAATATGATCTCATCATCTCCATGTTTTACTTGTTCTGTACAGTAACAGTTAAATTTACTCTACATTAATACAGCAGAAGATGGAGCTGACATCATCCCTCAGGCGGAGAGAGGTTGTGGAGGGTCAGCCTATGGTATCTGAGGTCCAGGAGAGAGGGCCTGCACTGTTTTCTTCTGAGGAG
>JAUMHL010000162.1:0-12743 GCA_032362345.1 Sandelia bainsii | reverse complement strand
TAAAACAAGTCCAGTTGCCATTAAAAACCGTTTTTTTTGAGATAACCATGACCTGGATGACTGAGAATCTTCACAGACTGTATATATAGTACAGAACATTCTCAGACAGAGAGCAGGACATAGCACTAGTGGCTAATGACTTGATTAAAAGCCGTGACAAGGGCCCAGCTAAGGGCCACTGGTGGATGTACAAGCAGATGCATGGGTTATTACAAGGAAATCAATACAATCCACTCCATTTTACCTTCACTCCTGAAAAAGACCGCAAGATACTTTCTTGGGGATACTTTCTACTTTTACCATCCTCATCCCAGGCTCTTCATTGAATTGTATTCCTTAAAAAAAAGAAAAAGAAAGAAGAGAGAGAGACAAATCAAATCTAGGTGGTTTTGGTCAGAGATGACTCTTTACAGAGAGAGATAGCAATAATGTTTCCTTAAAAAGGCATTTCACAAATCAATTTAATAGTATATCACGGGGTGTTGTTAAAGTTGTCAAAATGTTTTTCCACTATCTACTCATGTTTTTCTGTTTGATTTTACAGTTGTTCTGCCTATAAATTGATATGATGATTTCAGCTGGTTTGTGGTTTTTACCTTTATACTCGAGGAGAGTTCGAGGTCAAAATTGGTACATTTGTTGAAAAGTCTCCACAATCTATGATCAGTGGAAACAAAACTATATAAAACATTAGCTTGTTCAGGTCAGCACTCATTTTAAACAGGCTGACTTAATGACAATTTTGTTATCACATCATTACAGTCAACAGTTATGGTCAGATTAACCTACCATGTGGCCATAGAACAAAAGTGAGCTGTGGACCCCTAATGACACAATGATTACGGTGATATGAAAACCAATGTACAGTGCGTCAGCTGCAAAACACATTGATAAGAACTTTTGTGACGTGTTTATTTTTATTTTTTAGAAATGCAGTTGTGTTTTCAGGGGCCACCAACAACCTTGGAGTATTTGCATTTTTCTTCATTTTTACATTACCACTCCAAAGCCAGAAGAGATGATGAGTCCACTTATCAGTCAAAACAAACCAAACGCCACATGTTGCATCAGAGAAAAAATGGTGTCAGAGTGATGATGCAAACCGTGAGGCACAAGGAAGATCTGTATCCAAAGAGAGACTGAAAGACAGGAGGAGCGAGAGGAGGTGGGATGGAGTGAGAGATAAATCGGCTGTACAACACAGACATTTACTCAGAAAGCTGTAAGTGATCAGCAGTTTCTCCTCTCCTCCTCTCTCTCTGATGGAGACACTGGAGGAGGCTGAACTCTGTTTTCCACAGCTACTCAACACCTCCTGCAAAAAGCGCACACATCCTCACTCTGAGGCTCTGTTCATTTACATCCTGCTGTCCTCCATCTCTCTGCTCACTGTGGTTCTCAACCTGCTGGTCATCATCTCCATCTCCCATTTCAGGCGAAGATAAATGTTTTAGCATTAATAATATGTTATAAAACAACCTTTTCTCATGTTGATGCTGCTGTTAGTGTTTGCAATGTTCAGTGTGATGGTGATAACATGATATTCTCTCACTCCAGGCAGCTCCACACTCCCACCAACCTCTTCCTCCGCTCTCTGGCTGTCTCAGACTTTCTTGTGGGTCTCCTTGTGATGCCATTTCACATCCACCTAAATGAACCCTGTTGGTTCCTAAAAGTCTAAAGCACCAATAATCAATAGCTGGTAAAGTCAGATAAACATCCATTAAACTTACCAAAGCTGCTCATCATTTGAAAACAAAGTGCATCCTAAAATTGTCCCTATTCACCACACTGGCCGAGGCCATCACTCAGAGTATTGAAGGCCAGAGCTTATGACAGCACAAGAGAGAAATCTGATTGGATAAAAGTTATATGCACTGCACTGGAAGCAGCTGGAAGCAGCGCAACCAAGGGAGAAAGAAGTAATGAAATGACATTGACAGATTGATGGGACATTTGTTAAAAATACACACAGCATTGATATAAATGTATATTAAATTATACAAGATGTATTTTTCTATCTCTAGGCCAGCAGAGAAGGCTTTGCTGGCCCTGACGGCCCGCCACTGCTGTTTATATATAATCCCCCCAAATCAGGGAATCATAATGTTTGGGATGAATCAATGTTAAATAAATGTTTAGAACTTTGTTGCATTGCACTTGCTAGGTGTATTCTCTGGTGATTCTCCACCAGGAAGTGACGCTATTTTGGTACAATGGCCAGCAGTAGTCTGTCAACTTCCACATTCATCACGTGACAAACATACTGGACAAAAAGCTTTTTTCCCATATAGAATTATTGCAAAAGGAGCTACTATAACACAATGAATACTTTTTTCTGAGCTTCACAAACCTGCAAATTGACTGTTTTTGTTACCAGAATTAGATTAATTTGGTTCAGTATCTTTTGGAAAGTTGAGAAGGGCCATAGGATTTTATTTTAGCTCCATTCATGTGTGTGGGTTGCTAAGAGGCACAAGTAGAAGGAGGTCAGTAGTGTGTCTGCTCTATGGACCAAAAATGAAGATTACCCAGGTAATTTTAAAGGCTGGAATCTGAAAACACGAGGATTTTTTTTTCATTCAATGCACCAATGAGCACCTTTCATAGGAGTCAAAGCACGGCATGTTTCAATCGTGTTATGAATTGCTGTCTTGGTTCATGTTCCTCATTGCTCGTCCTCCAGACTGAGCACATGTCACAGGCATGAAAGCGTCTGGAGACCCTGTGGTGAACATTATAGCCACTTAGTTCCAATAACTTCACCTAATAATGTGCTTTTTATGGCATCTTCCAAAACAATTGCAAATAATAATATAAACACAAACCATAGGAAACCAAATGAATATGGCGTCTTTGGGCCTAACTGATATTCAGCCTAGTTTCCATTATTGTCTGCACTTTGTTTCTGACCCTTTTTTTGGAATTCACATTTCTCAGACACCTGATTGATTTTCATAACTCACCATGGTGATGTTAAAAAAAACATCAACAAAAAAACAACATACAGCTGACGAAACACTGGACAAGTTGGTAGGGGCAGTAACTGCAACTCAATATCAGTCAACACAAAACACAAACTAATGCATATCTATGTTAGAGCAGAGTGAAGAAAGGGTTACGAGTTGCAGATGACAAGTGTAAGGGAGGAAAATGAGTGTGTCAAAAATCCTAAAAGGCAGGCGGAAAAGGAGGAGGGAAAGGAGGCACAAGATAAATCAGCTGTGTGACTGAACTTTTCTCTGAAGGCTGCAAGTGTTGAGCAGTTTCTCTCCTCCTTCTCTCACTGTCGATGAAGACCCTGAAGGAATCTGAACTCTGTTTTCCACTACTCAACACGTCTTGCGAAAAGCAGACTCTCCCTCACTTTGAGCCATTGTTCATTTACACTCTGCTGTCCTGCATCTCTGTGCATGTGTTTCTCAACCTGCTGGTCATCATCTCCATCTCCCACTTCAGGCACAGATAAATGTCTATAAATGAATAGATCATATGCTATTGCAGTGAGATTCATTTAAATTATTGATCTGTTAACGTTACATGCTGGTAGTTTGATGACCTTTTTGTTTGTTACACTATAATTTTACCAGTTATAATGATGCTGTTGGTGTTTGCAGTGGTCAGTTTGATGATGACATTATGTTCTCTCACTCCAGGCAGCTCCACACTCCCACCAACCTCATCCTCCTCTCGCTGGCTGTCTCAGACTTTCTTGTGGGCCTCATTGTGATGCCGTTTCAAATCCTTTTAATAGAACCCTTGGTGACCTGGTTTGTGTTGTGTATTATTTTTTACCTTTTATCTTTGTCTGTGCCTCAGAATTATCTGTGACCCTCTGTGTTGCCCCACCAAATTCACTCATAAGAGAGTTCAAATCTCTGTTCTTCTGTGTTGGATTTACTCTGTTTTCTACAGATTTATGTTTGTATTTGATAACATGAAACAACCAGGCAGGTATAACTCCTGCTATGGAGAATGTGCGATTTTCATAAACATTTGTTCAGCAGTTGTTGACCTTGTGTTAGCCTTTATCATTCCTGTTACAGCCATCATTGTTCCATATATGAGAGTGTTTGTGGTGGCTGTGTCTCAGGCTCGTATCATGCGCTCCCACATTGCAGCTGTCAAACTGCAGCGTTCAGTGACTGTAACTGTTTAGAGATCAGAGCTGAAAGCAGCCAGGAATCTTGGTGTTGTTGTTGCTGTGTTTCTCATGTGTTACTGTCCATCTTATTGTGTGTCTCTCTCTGGTTATGATCTCATCGTTGGCTCTTCAGCTAACTTTTTTATGTATTTTCTTATATTATTAAACTCCTGTTTAAACCCTTTGATCTATGCATTATTCTACCCTTGGTTTAGAAATTCTGTTAAACTCATTGTTACACTTGAGATATTGCAGACTCACTCCTGTGAGATCAATGTACTGTAGAGAGAAACTGTGGAGTGACTGAAAAGAAGCACATGACCTAGACTGTGAAAGGGCAGTTGTGGCCTTGAAGGCTGTTAAGTCACACTCATTCTGGGGGTAAAAAATCTTTGTGGAAGAATATTATATAAATACACAAAGTGACATTTGTTTGTGGACCTTTTAAATGTCCTTTCTATGTCTGCATAAATATGACTAAAAACTAAAAACCACTATACTCGACTGTGTTTTGTTCAAGTGCATAAAGTTTAAAATGAAAATGTAGGCTTATGACTAGAACAGAAGATCCATCTGATATTTTTTCTGCACCACTAAACCACGCAGGCTCTTCACAAGGCTGTAACTGCCCTATGTTTTGTCTATGTTATTTGGCTCATGATCCAATTGTTGAGCTGTCAGTTTAATTACCTAAGTCCTGTTTGCACGCCTGCTTTTTTCTTTTAACTAAATCATACTGTTTGGATCCTGAGCTTGGTATCGTTGAATTATGGCCCTTTTGTTTGTTCCCTTAGCATTTTGCTGTGTTTAAACTGCATGCCAGTCTGGTTCCATCTCATGACTCTGCCTCCTGTGTACCCCTGGCTGGGTTTTCTTGTTTGAACTTTGAGTAACCTTGGTTTCTTCAAAGTAAAGTCATCTATTCACAGTTTTCTGCAGGTCTACCAGTCTGTCTGCATTAACATTATACTGTAGTCACTGAACCTAAACAAGGAATTATGCAGGGGTTTCCACACACATTTGCACCTTGCAGTTTGTTTTCTTGCATTATAGTGTCTGTAGTTGTTTGTCTTCTATTGTCTACAGTTGTTCTAATGTTGTCTGTATCTTTTTACTGTTGAACATATTTTCTACTGACCTTTAGAGTTACCAGTGACTGGAAGCAAATTCCATGCATGTGTTTGCATACTTGACAGATTATTGCGTCATATTTTGAAACCAGCAGTTTGATAGGAAACAAGTCTATGCTCATTCCCCAATGTGTGAGAGACCAGTGTGTCACTATAGCCTGACTGCTCCCTCCAGGAGAACTTTTGGATTTGGTTTAGCCAGAGCTCAGTTTGAGTTGGCTCCTTGCAACGGGAATGAGAGGTGGGGTCAGGTCTCTTACTGTTACTGCAGACTTTACACATTGCCACTGCTGTAGTTCGGAATTTATCAGCCCTTGGGGACCCCCGACTGGCCTGGGGCCCCAAGCAGTTCCCTGCTGGCAAGTGGCGCCTCTGATCATAACTGTATTAGACTGATTTGTGTTCTCAAATGGCTCACTTCGTTTTTGTGGTCAAGTTGCCTTCAGTCAAAGAAATTGTATTGGTTATGCTCACAAACTGTTAGTGTGCATGTAAACAGGCTCACTGAGTTCACAATTGTTGCATCCTGGTCCAAGTCGAAGTGGATACAACACTGTCCCTACTGCTACCACCAGGTTCTCCTTGTTGCTGTGGTTCCCGTGCGAGAAAAAGAGGTCAGCGTCCTGTCGGTCGAAACCTTTGTGCACATCCTCAGCAGAGTGCATAGTGCACAACTTTTACAATAAAGTGATAAGTTATAAGAAGCATGCATGATAACGAGTACATTTATTTATAGATCATTAGTGGGGTAATTGGGCCAAACTTTCCAAAATGGAGTTACAATATGATTTATAAACTAAATAAATAAATACACAACATTATTATACTTTTTTATTGCAGCTCAGAATAAAAAGACTGAGTTTATGCATCAACCATAATAAAAAAACCCATCCTTTTATAAGACAGAAGGCAAGGATATCATAGAATGATGAAGATGATGAAAAGTATGACACAGTTCAAAAGAGGAAGAACAACAAGATCCAAGAGAGACACTGAAAGACAAGAAAGGAAGGAGAAGGGGGAACAAGGACAGATCTCTCTGGCTGTCTCAGACTTCATTCTGGGTCTCTTCGTGGTGCCATTTCAAATCCTCTTAACAGAACCCTGTTGGCTCCTGGGTGACCTGGTGTGTGTTCTGTATTTTGTTTTAGCCTTTATCACTTTCTATAGCTCAATAACAAACACGTTGCTTATATCAGTCGACCATTATGTGGCTATCTGTGACCCTTCGCGTTACTCCACCAAAGTGACACGAAAGAGAGTTAAAATCTATGTTCTCCTGTGTTGGATTTACTGTGTTTTCTACAGCTTCAACAAACAGGCAGGTATAACTCCTGTTATGGAGAATGTGTGATTATTATAATCGGAACTGTTGACCTTGTTTTAAGCTTTATCTTTCCTATTTCAGCCATCATCATTCTGTATATGAGAGTGTTTGTGGTGGCTGTGTCTCAGGCTCGTATCATGCGCTCCCACATTGCAGCTGTCAAACTGCAGCGTTCAGTGACTGTAACTGTTAAGAGATCAGAGCTGAAAGCAGCCAGGAATCTTGGTGTTGTTGTTGCTGTGTTTCTCATGTGCTCATGCCCATATTTTTGTGTCTCTCTCTCTGGCTATGAGATGATGTTGGCTTCTTCAACTAACATTTTTATAAATTTGCTTTCATTACTGAACTCAAGTTTAAACCCTTTAATCGACACCTTCTTCTACCCCTGGTTTAGAAAATCTGTTAAACTCATTGTTACACTTCAGATATTTAGGCCTCGCTCCTGTCACAATGTACTGTAGAGAGAAACTGTGGAGTGACTGAAAAGAGACACTCCAGAATGCAGAAATGAAAAACACTTAGCGTATGTTGCATATTTAGTATATTGATTTTGTTCACAGACACACACACACAGACGTATGCATGTATGCATGTGCGCGCACACACACACACACAGATACACAACACATATAGGGACATGGATAAAATTAGATGGGTAGGTAAAATTGTTGGTACCCTTACATTAAAGACAGAAAAGTCGACAATGGTCACTGAAATAACTGACAAAAGTAATAATAAATACAGATTTACTGAAAATTAATTATTAATAGCTGTTTTCTAACTTGTAATCAGTCAATAAATAATAATTGTCGTAGAGCAGGTACAGCATAGAATCAGTGGCTTTGGTTTAAGCACATCACAGCCTACTTGGAGCTTATAGCAGCTGCAGCTGACAGTGCACAACTTGTTTTGGATGAGAATAAAAAGAAGTGGCTGCTAGACATGCAAAGGCTGTCTTTCAGCTTGCAGAACGCACAGAACTAGTGGAGTGGTTAATTAAGCAATATCACATGAGAGGCAGTGCTGTTGCAGTGTGTAGTGTGATGCAGTCGAAGAAATCTCAGCTGCGATGATATTCAGTACAACAGCATATGTGATATTGCTTTTATACAACAGTTGTACAAACACCATTTATTAGTGGACAGTAATAAGCGACAGCACATTGTGATTTGTTTGTTTGATCAGTTATTTGGCTCAGATCAAACAATGAGCATATTAGACACTAGTTTACCTTACATGTTACAGCAAGCCACGACCCATTACTTGATTCATGTACATTCATCTGTATGTTTCCATTTATCATGCAACCAGGTAACATTGTTAACATTAATTCAACAGTTATGTTATGCTGCTTAATCATTCCCTGCTCTCAGTGCATGATCTCCACTAAACTAACCCTTTTAGTTTTCAAGCCTTAGGTCATGGACAGAGGGGACAGAGACCCTGATGATCTTTTCAGCCGTCCTCACTACCTGCTATCTGGTCAGAAGCGGTGCAATTCCCGTACCAGACAGTGGTGCAGCTGCTGAGAATGCTCTCTATGGTTCCTCTTTAGAACGTGGTGAGAATGGGTGGGGGGAGATGGGCTCTCCTCAGTCTCCCTAGGACGTAGAGAGGCTGTTGGCATTCTTGGTGATTGAGCTGGTGTTGAGGGTCAGCGTGAGGTTCTCCGTGATGTGAACATCAAGGAACTTGGAGCTCTGGACGATCTCCAGCGGAGAGCTGTTGATGCTCAGTGGAAAGTGATCACAATGTGGCTTAATTTAGTCAACAACCATGTCTTTAGTTTTATCAGCATTGAAAGACAGAACTTTTCTACAGATCAGACACACCTCTGTTGTGTCATTAGCGTTTGACGATGTCGATCCTTACTGGCTGGGGTTTCCCAATTAGTTGAGATGATACGCAAACATCAGGGGGTCCAGTGAAGGAGGAAGCTGGTTCTTTATGTGCCCATGACCAGCCTCTTGAAGCACTTTATGATTATGAGCATGAGTGCGACAGAGCCACAGTCATTTTGGCAAGACACAGAAGACTTCTTAGCCACTGGAATGATGATGGTGGTTTTTAGGCTCAGAGAGATGTTAAAAATGTCCATGAGAACATTGGCCAGATGTTCAGTACATCCTCTGAGCACTTGGCCAGGTATGTTGTCTGGTCCAGCAGCCTTACATGTTTAGACTCTGAGCACAGATCTTCTCACGCCAGCTGGGGTCAGGCAGAGCACCTGGTCCTTGGTGGAAGAAATGGTCTTCCTTACCGTTGTGTCATTCAGTGGCCATAGGTTTTCTAAGCATGTGTGCACTTTGCTGCTCTGATGGCCCGAGACAGGTTGTTCTGATCTGAGAGTAGCCACATCACCTGAGTTGAAGGCAATGTCTTTGGGTCTTTAGAAGATTGAGCACTTCTGCAGTCACCCATGGCTTCCAGTTGGGGTGCGTGGTGATGAACCTGGAGACAGTAACATCATCAAAACACTTGCTGACGTAGCCCATCACAGATGCTCCAGGTTGGTTGAGCCGATGTAGGTCGCAGAATCCCTAAACATGTCCCGGTCAGTGTGCTCAAAACAGTCTTGAAGAGCAGAGATGGCACCTGGGAGCCAGGATTGTACCTGCTTAAGGGTGGGCTTGGAACGCCCGATGAGTGGTCTGTATGCTGGGATCAGCATAACAGAGATGTGGCCCGAGTATCCCAGGTAGGAATAATGTGGGAGAAAACATGAAACAGGAAACAGTGGTGAGCAGGGGATGCTGGGAAACAGAGTCCAAAGTAGAGAAAACTGGGAAAGACACAAAAAACCCAAAACAAAACAGTGCATAAACCGAGACAGAAATCAAACATCACAAGGATCGTGACATCGGCAAATTAAAACTTCTGCACCTCATAGTTATAAACTCCACCAACAATGAGCAGTAGCGGGAAACAATCACAGCGTTTGTGCACCATTGGTCTTGAGTCAGAGCTGTGTTTCTGTTGGAGCAAAACGTGGATAGTCCATCTAGTTGGATGGTGGCGTCCAGAATGCTGTCGCTGAGCTTTGTTTGCGTGAAAACAAAAACACAGTTTCTAAACTCATGCTGGGTGGTCTGCTGAAGTCAGATGTAGTCCAATTAATTGTAGAGGAAGCGGACATTTGCCAAGAGAGCAGAAGGGATAGCTTACTAACTAGCACTAGCCTTTAGTCTAGCACATACCCCCGCCCACTTGTTGCACTTTTCACACACTGTTTGCTATGTCCCCTCACCTGGCTAGACGCATAAGGTGATGTCAAAATCTGATTGCCTGGGCACCTCAGTATGCCGAGTTTGCATAGTGTTGTGAGCAGAATAACTGAGAGGGTTGTTACTGGCTGGTTCCTGACGTTTAACAGAGTTTGGAGGCAATAAACACAATCACAGGTTGTTCCGATGCTCATGAGTGCGGTATTAGTTTAAGAAAGTTGGTGGTGCTCTGAAATAGTAGGACCAAGTATAAACACTTTTTTTAATGAGACCAAAGTTTAACATGCAAATCTAAACTCATATATGCTTTAAAATTAATTGTTCTTAATTTTGTTTTGTGTTTTGTGATTAATTTACAACCATTCCATTGAATAAAACCAACAAAAGATAATAAGAATACAAAGGTGTGTAGGTGTTTAAATTTTTTTTCTTGCCAATGTAAATGTAGTGGGTTTAACTATGTATTGTGTTGTGCATAATTATGTATTATGTATAATGTGCAAATAAGGATCATATTTCCTAGGAATGTCTTTCAGCTTTTTCTTCTCAGCTGCCAGCCAGAGCAACGGTAACTGTAATTTTGGAGAAACAATTATTATTGATACATACTATATATTCGATTAATTTCAATTCACTTTTATTTATATGGCACCGAGTCACAACAAAATTATCTCAAGGCACTTAATGTATTATGGTCAAGACCTTCCAGAAGTATAAAGAGAGAAACCCAACAATCTCCCTTGAGCAGCACTAGGCATCAGTGGAGAGGAAATATTCCCTTTAAGGGAAGAAATCTCTAGCAGGACCAGGCTCAGGGTGGGCGGCCATCTGCCTTGACTGGTTTAGGTGAGTGGAAAGCAGTTTATAGTTACTTTTTACTTTTATTTGAGTAGAAATTCACCACAGTGAAGTACTTTTACTTCAGAAAAATAACTGAAGTAAAGTACTCTTTAAACCTCTGGTAGTTTAGCTGAAATCATCAGCCTGCTGTTGACAGTAGGTAGGCTGATGAAAACAACTGAATAAAAACAGTAAAATTGCAGGTTGTTAAAAAAGGTTACTAAATCTCTGTGCATTTGTCATTAATAGTGAACCTCCTTCACATTACACATTTGATGTTTTCATTTGATCCATTATTTATTGAACAAATGCTCATAGTACAACTGAGAGGCATGTCACAGGAGCATAACTGATGTTTTAGTCACTATAAGTATATGCATCAGCCAAAACAAACCATAAATGTTACACCAGAGACAAGAAAGTTATCAAGATGCAGATGAGTATGACGCACAGCTTGAGGGAAGAGGAGTGTCCAAGAGAGAGGCACTGATAGACAGGAGGGGAGAGAGGAGGGAGAAGAAGGAGAGATGTGTATAACAAAGAGCAATGGTCAAAAAGCTGTCAGTGCTTAGCGGCTTCTCTCCTGGCACTCTCTATCTGAGGATGGAGACACTGGAGAAAGCTGAACTCTGTTTTCCACAACTCTTCAATACCTCCTGCAAGAAGCGCATGCACCCTCCCTCTGAGGCATTGCTTATTTACATTTTGCTGTCCTTCATCTCTCTGCTCACTGCAGCTCTCAACCTGCTGGTCATCATCTCAATATCCCACTTCAGGCAGAGATTAATGTTTTAGTTTTCATAAAATGTTGTTGTAATGTGATTAATTAAAATAAGTGACATCTGACCATTACATCTAGGTGTTATGATGAGACTAATTTAAATTGTCATTGCTTAATGTCATTGCTAAAACTTCTACATTGGTGATGCTGTTGTCAGTGTTCATTATATTCACATTGATGATATTCTCTCACGCCAGGCAGCTCCACACTCCCACCAACCTCCTGCTCCTCTCTCTGGCTGTCTCAGACTTCCTTGTGGGCCTCATCGTGATGCCTTTTCAAATCCACTTAACAGAACCCTTCTGGCTCCTGGGCGACCTGGTGTGTACCTTGTATTATTTATTAGCTTTCATCAATATCAGTGCATCAATAACACACATGGTGCTGATATCAGTCGACCGTTATGTGGCTATCTGTGACCCTCTGCATTACTCCACCAAAATCACTCAAAAGAGAGCTCAAATATGTGTTTTCCTGTGTTGGATTTTCTGTGTTTTCTACAGTTTTCTGATTTTATATGATAACATGAAACAACCAGGCAGGTATAACTCCTGCTATGGAAAATGTGTGATTAACATAGTCGGACCTGTTGACATTGTGTTAGGCTTTATTATTCCCATTACAGCCACCATCATTCTGTATATGAGAGTGTTTGTGGTGGCTGTGTCTCAGGCTCGTGCCATGCGCTCCCACATTGCAGCTGTCAAACTGCAGCGTTCACTGACTGTTACTGTGAAGAAATCAGAGCTGAAAGCAGCCAGGAATCTTGGTGTTGTTGTTGCTGTGTTTCTCATGTGTTACTGTCCATTTTATTGTGTTTCTCTCTCTGGCAATGACCTCATGATTGGTGACACTTTTATTAATTTTCTTTTGTTATTTAACTCTAGTCTAAATCCAATGATATACGGACTTTTTTATCCGTGGTTTAGAAAATCTGTTAAACTTATTGTTACACTTGAAATACTGCAGCCAAACTCCTGTCAGGCCAATGTACTGTAGAGAAAAATTATGAAGTTACTGAAAAGAGACACATGCACTTTTCTGTGAAGGGACTAATGTGTAAATTCTGAGATGTTGCCACTTTTATGTTTATTAATATTGTTCAGATATGTACAACATGTAGGGATGTTATTTTGTCTGTTTCTCTATCACATGTAGTAACTCAAGGACAGACTGTTCTCCAGTTATACACTACTCACAAAAAGTTAGGGATATTTGGCTTTCGGGTGAAATTTATGGAAAACGTAAAGTTCACACTACAGTGATATTATATCATGAAAGTAGGGCATTTAAGTAG
>JAUMHL010000161.1:0-12756 GCA_032362345.1 Sandelia bainsii | reverse complement strand
ATGACAACACTTTTACGTTTGTTCTCTTCCCTGTCCGTTGTAGCAGTGCTCTTGTTTGATCTTCTCCTAGATTTCAACATGTGTTAAAATGTGTGCACATGTTTCGTTGGTGCGCAGTGGTGGGTGATCTACTAAGAGAAACTGTGTGATTGACGAGGTACAAACATGGTGGAGCCATGGTGGCCTCATTCCATTTATCTTTAATGGAATTTAACTCGTCATCATTCCAATTAAAGACATCTGTAATGAGACACATTGAAAAGATATCTTAATTATCTTTTTGGGTGTCTCAAACTAAGATCTACTAGTAAAAAGTCAATTGTAGATATCTTAAATTTGAGTTTTTGAGTGAACCCTGTCCACCTACTATGTGTTTGTGCACTCAGATTGCATCTGCTTTTCAAATGTTCCAAACACAGACACAATCACAGACACTGCGGTTTGATAAATCACACTACGTGTGCTCAGTTTATCTTTTTTTATTTTCTCTTCCTATATTTTACACAAGCCCCAGTTTGCATATTTATGAAGGCAAAGGTGCAAAATCCACAGTGCGCTACAAGTTTTTTTTCTGATCATACATATTACTGGTCATATTTGGTACCAGAAGTGGAAGCTGGATTTGGTTTTCACTAATGACGGCCAGTGTTCAGTCAGCTCTGCCTCCAGCTTCTGGAAGAGAAACAGAATCAGCCAATCACATACCTTTTTTAAAAAATCTGTCTTCTAAAGGCCAACACACACCAGCAGCGGCGCAAATTTTTTTCAGTCATTAGTTTGTGTAATATTTCCACTCTACAGAAGAGCGATAAACTGATATTAAGCAAATGAAACCATGTATTTATATGATTTTAGTAAATTTTCCTCATTATTAGTGTTTCTTAATTCCTAATATTAAATAACATATTTCTACAGTCTGACCTTATTAACATCTCACGTAAAATAAGAAGAAGCCTCAAAGCCTCCTTCATAAAAATATAAATACAGTCAAACTTTATCTGCACACAGGACGACATCTGAAGATCAACCTTTCAACACATCTGATCAACAATATTGATCCATAAACCACAGAGAACAAGAGAAAGATCAGCATTCACCAAAATCACAGAACATCTTCCTGTATGTTGATCTTTGTCTCATTCACTTTGTTCTACGTTTTCACATCTGATACAAACTGAGATTAAAGCAGAGTCTGCAGAGTATTAGATGAATGAGACTCAACAACATTATCTCCTCATTCCACGTAGACTCTAGGTTGTTTCAGAACATTGTTAAGTCTCTAAAGTTTAGTTTGTGTGTAGAATTATCTCCTGTGAGTTTGTGGACATCTCTCAGTAGAAGGATCCATATGAAACATCTCCACAGTGAGAACTTCTGTGCGCATTTCTGCAGGTGTCGCAAGTAACTTCATTAATGATTGATTAGTCAGAATCGGTCAGAACAGTAAATTATATTGTTCGCTGTCCTCGTGTGCTGCGTGAGGGATGTCTGCATATTTACATTTACACAATAACCGGCAGAAGTACAGAAACAGATTTCATTAATGAGAGAAGTAGTGAAAGTACGGTGGCCGGGTGTTTCAGTCCAAAGAGCGAATGCTGGTTTGACGCGCGTCAGATGTGTCCAGCCGGCGTGTGTTAAAAGTGGGACAGTGAGCGTCTCAGGGAAACAGGTGAGCACATACTGACTGCGACTCACCTGGACATCAGAGTGGAACATCGGCCAGCAGTTGCAGCAGGCCAACACACGAAGAGGCCTGCAGACACACACACACACACACACAGCCACTGAAACATTTACAGTACTAAAGTTTAGGGGGAAACTCATGAGCAGGGGGGTCGGTCTGAGCTGGGCTTTGGCTGAGACACTGAGTAGGAGAAATTCCAGAGAAACTGTAAAGTAGGAGACAGCAGATTAGGAATTAGGATTAGGAATAAACTGGAGGAAAAAAATGAGCATAAAAGAGCAGGTAAAGACTCTTCTGTACCTGATCGTGATCATTTCCCAACTTCAGTCTGTTTTTTGAGATGTTTGAATCATGGATGTATTAAATGCAGCTGGATACTGAGCAGCCACTCCCCACAGAGATGTCTGTAAAGCTGTTGACATCATCCCTCCAACTGTAAACACTCTATAATGTGAATTTTTAATCCACTGATGGATTTAGTTCATTATGATCAGTTGTTAATTGACTCATACTGAGTCGCTCAGAATCAGTGAATATCCCCACATATTACTGTCTGTGATGTTTGACATGTGCATTGTTTTCTGACACTGATATAGTTCCTGCTGCTGTTCAGGCTGGAGCTGCACAGTTTGCCATTTTAGGCCATTTTTGAAAACAACGACTGGAAGTTTAAAGGTTTTTCTAAGCTTTACTCTGTAACCAACGAATGACTCATCTGTGCTCCTCATGTGCTGCATGTTATATTCTTCAGACCTGTAAAATAAAGGCTTATTTAACTTTGACTCTCTCTCCTGTTTTCATGTTGCCTTCAAGGTCAATCAAGAGGGAGGAGTCATCAATCTACTTCTTACAGGCACATTGGTCTCATGCAGTGAGAAAAGTCATAGAGTCCATATAAAATTGTGAACAATCAGACACAGGTGCAAATGAAAACGATGTGTGTCACATTAAAGTTGACAGATTCCACTTCAAATCAGCATTTTGGGAGATTAGTCTCTTCCTTTATGGGTTTTCTGTAGAAAACACTTGTTTAAGTCACTGTTTACTGAAAATTACATTTCTATACAGCTAAAGTGCAGCTGTGAGGTGGTTGGGCTGGACGCATGGAGGACTGACAAACCACAGACACAAGTCTGAGTCCAGAGTCCAGAGTCCAGTGTGTGGTTGGGTTTAGGCAAGAAAAATACTTTGGTTAGAGTTAGAGAAAGATTGAGTTTTGGTTTAAATTGAATAAAGATGCTGCCCTTAACCCAGTTCTGTGAGTGTCTGAACCAAACACTAAAAAAACTGCATGTTGAACTGCAAGAGCAGATATTTTTACAGAAAAGAAAACGTGATGAGGTAGATCAGATAAAAATCGACATGTTCACATGTGGCCATTATGTTCATAGAAAGGTAACTTAGATTCTCCTCTACATTACTACACAGTATGTGCTGCTCTGCAGGTGATGGTTGTGTGATATTTACCACAGGCCGTGGATCGTCCAGGTGTTGATGCTGTCAGGAATCCTGCACTGCATCTCTTTGTTCAACGACTGAAGGACAGACAGAAGACGACAGACAACATGTTAACTGTTAGGTGACATAATTTGTCTCCAAGAAGAACTCGGCACCTTCTAAACAGAGGAAAAGAAAAAAAATCACACTGCAGGAGCATCCGGCTATTTAACTTCATTTACTTTACTTCTTTCCTTCCCTACTACCTCATTCCTTTCTTTCGTAACTCCTCCTGTCCTTCATCATATTATCATTCCCTAATAATTTCCCCTTTTACCTTCCTTTTCTTTCATACTTCCTACCTTCTTTTTCTTCTTTACATTCCCTGCCTCCTGATTGGCTTCCTCACCCCCTCCTCCTTCTTTACCATGTTCCTCATCCCTTCCTTCCTTTCCTTCTTCACCATTTCCCATTTGGCTTTCTTACCCGTCCCTACTTTCTTAAAATGATTTCCTCATTTAACTTCTCCAAACCATTTTTCTTTCTTCTTTTATGTTGCCTTCCTCCTTCCTTTCCTTACATACTTTTTCTCCTTCACTATCATCCTTTCTCCATTGCTCCTTTTCTTCACACTTCTTACATTTTTCCTTTCCCTCCTTGTCTTCTTTTCTTCACCTTGTTTCTTCCTTGGAAGAAATGGTTGGTAGGAAACTGAACACACCTGCTCTCTTTAATCCCCTTCACTCGACCTGAGATGATGACGATGATGATGATGATGATGATGCTCACCTGACAGAAGCCTGCGGGCCACTGCAGGGTGAACAGGAGGCATTTCCAGGAGCAGAAAGGCTTCCTGTCCTCACGGTCTCCTTCCTGTGTCGCGGTGACATCAGGCAGCTGCAGCAGGAACAGACTGAACAGCAGAAACAGCGACAAGCACCACATCTCTTCTGTGTCAATGATCCAACCTGCACTGATCAGACAAAGTATATGTAGTACGTAAGTATGTAAGTACATTTCAGCTAAGTACAGCTTTAAAGTGTTGTACTTGAGTATCTCCATGTTATAATACTCTATACTTCTACTCCACTACATTTCAGGGGGTACTTTTTACTGCAATACATTGATTTAAAAATGGAGGTTAATCATTCTCAGATTTAAAATTAGAAAACATTTAAGACAAACAAATTCAGCACATTGAATAATGCAAGATCAGGAAGGATGGGAGGAAACTGTAAAGCAAGAAAGAGGGGAAAGGAAATGAGGACAGGAGATAAAAGAAGAGTTAAAAAAGGAACAAAATGGAAGGAAAGGGGGAAAAAGTTTGGAAAGGAAACCAGGAGGATACTAATAAATAGAATATTTATGAAAGTAGAGGAGCAGATAAAGACGAAGATGTAGTGAAGATAAGGAAGGTGGAGAGACAGAGAAGGGGACCCACACAGGTACAGGGAGAACCCAGCCAGAAGGTTTAAACCCATGAGACCACATGAGTTCCACATCCAGACTGTTCACCAGCTGCACCAGGCCTTGAGAGAATCAAGGCCACTGTCCTGGATGAAACCTAGAGGGCAACCAAACACGGTGCTGAGAGGACGTCTGAGTCAGCAACAGACAGGGAATGACAAGCAGCACAACAAGACCCTGTGTGGGACGTATCATTGACAGGGAGCTGAGGTGGCCCAGACAGGAGAGAGTGCAGAGCGTGTAGAGAGGCCTCACATCTTCACTGAATATGGGTCAGGCCAAGTTCAGATGGGAGACTCTTCAAAAGCTCGCGGAGAATAACAGGACAAAGATCCTGCGGGTCTTCCAGATCCAGGCAGACAGGACTCCAGCCACTGGCTAACCAAGCACACATCGTGGTTACAAGCAACAGAAGGCAGCAGTTGATGTAGCAGTTCCAAAAATGGTGAGAAGCTGGAGAGGCACCAGGGCCTGGAGGAGGAACTGCAGTACTCTGTGTCCAGAAGAGCGCAGTGCTGGTTGAACCAGAGATATTACAAGATGACCCGAGGATGACACACCACCAACAGGGGTGAGAAAGACATTTCTACAGATTTCTTTCCTTCTCTCTCTGTCTAGATGTTTATGATGTCAGTTCATTTTTAAACATAATCAGACTGATGAGTTAAACCACAGCCTGGCTGTGGTTCCTCACACTCTGTCATTGTGTTGGAGGAAAGCTGTGAGAAACTTACCTTAGATCTGCTGCTGCTGCTCTGAGCTGCAGTTAAAGCTTCACTCTGCCTCAGTTTAGAAAAATGAGAAATGAAACACTCACTGAGCTTTAACAGCGTACATGTAGGTGTGTTCATGTGCACAGTTTTACAAGAAGCATATTCTTAACTCGATTGTCTTCCACCTGGCAGGCGTGGAGGGAAGTGGAAGTCGTGTAAAACAATCCAAACCAACAACAAACTGTCCCTGTATGTGCACTTAAATCACATTTTTTATATAAATGTACAGTATTTATACGCAACTATGTGTGATGTGACAAGAGTAGCTGTAAATAATATATATATATATATATATATATATATATATATGTGGTTATTTATTTATTTTTTTCTGTAAAAACGCCTTGTAAGTAATCAGTTTTTTCACACGGAGATATTGTAGATAAACAAGGCTCTAACACTGTTTTTCTTTAAATATTATTAGACAGTAATCTACTGTGAATATTGTCCCAGGAGACGCAGACATGTCAGGAATGGACATTAATATATGGTCTTCTTGCTTTTCATGCCACATTCTTTATGCTAGGTGATCTAGTTTTTCTGTCTGGTTTGTGGTTTTTAATTTCACATTTCATCTCGGTTATTTACACACATGTGGTTGCACCATTCGTGGTACTGTTCCTTGTTCTATCCAAGATTAGTTACTGTGATGTGACGGTTCCTGATTTTCTCTATGAGTGACCCACACACAGACATATTCGTAACGTGACAGATGATGTCTGTTAACCAGGATAAAGACTAAATAAATGTTCATTTTAATTATTGATGTTTTTACTGTAGAAATCTGTGTTTGCTCGTATAAGTTGTTAACGTATGGAATCATTTGATTAAACAAACAACAGCTTAGTGTAATTTAAAAGATGAAAAACATTTAAATGACATAAATCCAAGTTTATTTTGTATAATCTTTTTAAAATTTTAGATGTTTTAATAAAAAACATTCATAAATCTATATTTCTACCAAAGTTAGGCAGTAAAATCACAGTGAGATTATATTAAAAAAAGGTCATATACTGTAAAATAATTAATGGTAATAATAATAATAATTTAATGGTAACTGTTTGGCAACTTTGCTGCCAGACCTTTTACCTTTTTGTTTGCAATTTTTTTCCCCCATTGCAATCCAAAACTACAACCCTGATGTAACGTCTCTTTTGATGATGCTCACAATGGTTCAGTTTATGGTGAACTTGCCTGTGACATACACATTTATTCTGTTTCTTATTGAGGTCACAGTTATCTGTAGTGTTGTGCAGAACTAGTTACATTTTACTACAAGTTATTTTTTAACATCGATATTATTACTATATGATGCATTCAGGGGCACTTTAAGTAGCATTTCTCTGTCTTATGTGGTTGATGTGATGCCAGTTTTAAATAATTAAGATGTTTTTGTGTAGAAAATCATAATCTGACAGACGACCTCCTGCTGTAACAATGGATGCAGTGGAGTAAACTGTACTGTGTAAAGAATCATAACACTGAATACTCAAAGCACAAGTACCTCAAAACTGTAATAAAGTATGGCAAATTAGCAGTAAATGTACTTAATTACTTCCCACTACTGCAGATAATTCCAGATTTGTCATCTGACGATGTTTAGTAACAGAGGATTAGAGCAGCTATAAATCATTACTTTCACTAACTCCAACATAACTCAAGTTAAAACAAGAGCAGGTGTTTATATACAGACGATACCAGATTAATCTGAAACCAGGATCACAGGTCCACTGTGGATTTAAACATATCTCAGTGTGTGTGTTTTTTTGTCATCTTCAGTCAGTCCATTATAACACTTCAGGGACACATAAAAATAAAATGCCTGTGAAACTAGGTTTCAACTGCAGTGCAGCTTCAACCACACACAGACACACACACACGCCACAGTTTCCGAGCAGTCAAATATTATAAACCATTGTTTCCTGCACATTGCCAAATGCAGACAGTTTGGCCTCTACAGCAGATCGTAGTTTGGCAGAGGTTCAAAAATGCTGCACACTCTATGTGTGTGGCTGTGTGTGTGTGTGTGTGTACATGTCCTTGTGAGGGTGACTTGTGGCAGTGCAGCTCGACACACACACCACTACAGACATGAATCACCTACTGGTAATTACAACTGTTATTTTTCCGTCTTTTTCCTCAACTCTTCGTCCCGTCTCTGTCTGTTTGTTGTTGTGAATCACTTCAGGAGAAGAAAAGATCAGATGAGGAGAAGTAAAGCTAGAAAACGTAGTGTTGTGTGAAAGTCAGTGTGTTAACTTAATCAGGCCTGAACTTTGTGCTGTGAAGTACAGTGTGATACAGTGTCAGTGTTAGACTTTGTCAGACCGTCAGCTCAGAAGCTGCTTTTTATTCCTGTGTTTGTGCGTGCTGGGCCTCAGTGTGATCTGATCTGACACAGATCTGATCTATATTTACTGACTGCATGATCACTTCACATGACGGCTGCAGGGTCACTCACTCTCTGACCAGTCCACGGGTTTCTCCTTCTCAGTTTTACAGGGCCTGTCTATCTGTGTTATGTGGATCAGACAATGCAGTTCAACACGTACACAATGAAACACTCATGCACATGCGCACGGACTCACACACACAAACAGGTCTGTCTTTCTTTAGTTGTGAGGACACTCAGAGACACAACGCATTTACTAGCCTCACACCCTGATCTTAATCACACCTAAATGTCTAACCTCAACCCTGACCTGACTAACCTAAACCTGATTCGAACCCGAACTCTGGAACCAATTCTGAACCATCAAACAGCCCTGGTGAGACACACAGACACACACACACACACACAGGAACAGGTTGAACCTGCAACACAGAAACAGACAAATGCTAATTTGATACTTTGAGTCCAACATGTTTCATAGGGAAATATAATACGATGTTCACATAATATCATTCTATAAGATCTTCAGCTTGATTTGTGCCTTGAGATGATTTTTAGGTGCAATACTAGAAATGTCTTGAAACTCCAGACAACACTGAACACGTGGAACAAACCTGCTCTTTTCCAGTATTCCTCCACATTGAGACTTTACAGTCTGAGCGCACACACTTTGCATGGTCATGAGCAGTTTTACGGTGGCTGAGTTCAAGATCTGCTAATTCCCAATTGTAAGAATATGGTGCACGTAAATAGACGTCTAACAGGGTGTGATGTCGCCTTCACACTCTCTAATCTCTCAGACAGAAATTCTCAGTATCATGTATCACTTTTCATAAAAACATCATCTTACACTTCAACACTATTCCCAGACATGCTGCCTTTTATCCCCACAGAATCAGTTCAATCTGATCAAGTGGTTTTTATGTGAAACCACACATCTGTAGGGACTCTGGGTTAAGGAAACAGCAGGTTAAAGCTGAACACAGAACCTCAGCTTCTCTCACGTAGTGTGTGTGTTAATCAACATGTTCAGGCTGCTGAAACACTGCAGTTTATACGTTACCATTGACGAGTTCTGATTGGTCGACTTCATGCCACAGGCTGACTGACTGAAGTTTGACACAGTTTACGCTCTGACTGAGCCTGAGCCTGATTGGTTGAAGTGCCAAGTTCAGAGGCTGTGATTGGCTGGTGGCAGCAGTCATGCCCTCAGATACCCAACATGACCTTGGTAGAGAGTTAAAAAGTCAAACAGCTTTCTTAAAGAGACACACTGCTGCTGCATGTCAGAGGAAGTGACAGCTGAACTGCATCATTTCAAAATAAAAGACCTTCTTTTGAAGATAAAAACTCAAGATGGAGACTGACTCTCAGTCTGGCTTCTGTTACTGAGGGGTGTACGGTGTGAGAATCAGAAACAGGAAAGGCCACATTAAACAAACTTAAAAACACAGCATTGATATGATAATCGGCAGGATGAGAAGAAGAGGAAAAACACATGTTATTCAGACCAGTGCTGCTGTATGAAGAAAACAGTGAAGTTCCTATGAACTGCATCAGTGTTAATGATGGATTTCATTTGGACGTATTTTCTGTTCTTTTCCACTTTACAGTAAGTGTGAGGTTTCAGTCAAATACTTAAGTAACCAGGTCTCAGTGTATGAAGTCACACTGTCCCTGTTCATACCGCCATTGTTCCTGAACGCTAACTAGGAGCCGCAAACTATGAAAACATTCCTAATGCTTTAGCTACCACAGGACGTCGTCATAAAAGAAATGAGATGTTTTCAGTGAACATTTGGCAGGTAAAACATGTCTTCATTATGTTTGAAGGAAAACAGAAAATACGTTTCCCCTGATTTTTTACTCTGAGTTGAAGTAAAAAAAAACTGGACTTGTTGTTTTAGAAGCTGATATTTTGTAAATTAGTTTTCTACTGTTGGAAACGGGAAACTGGATTTAAAATTTGTTGTAGTTTGGAGTATTTGTAGTACTCTAGAAGGTTTGAACCAAAATCAGCAACAATTGTTGGATGAGAGTTAAAAAATTCTGAACGTCCCCTGACGCCCCCTGTGATTTAGATGACAAAAGCACTTTGCTTAACGATTGGCAGATCATGATATTTACATGTTGTATCTGAGGTCACTGAACTGACTGAAATGACCATATACACTATAGTGCCAAAAGTATTTGGACACCCCTCCAAACCAATGAGACCAGTGCACAAAGCAAGGTCCATGGATGAGCAAGTTTGGTGTGGAGGACTGACCTGACTGAACTTGAGTCCCGACCTGAACCCAATACAACACCTTTGGGATGAATTAGAGCAGAGACTGTGAGCCAGGCCTTCTCGTCCTACATCAGTGTCTGACCTCACAAAGGCTCTCCTGGAAGAATGGTCAAATATTCCCATAAACACACTTCTAAACCTTGTGGACAAACTTTCCCAGAAGAGTTGAAGCTGTTAAAGTTCATGTGCGTGTAAAGGCATGCGTCCCAATACTTCAGGCAATACAGTGTTTGTCATTGTGTCCTCTAAACCCAGGGATGTACACTACTTTTTAATATTTGCTAACTTGCTACGTGCATGCGAGATGCAGTTTATGTGCAGCATCCAAAGATCAGCAGCTTAGAATCACTACAATGATGGAAGATTAGTGAGTCGTCTGTCCGTCTCTTAACAGAGCTGTTAAATTTCTAATGTGTAACCGCCGTGTGAATCCTGATCACATCATGTGTGATGGAAAAAAGGAACAGAGAAAGGAATCAAAGCATTACATTCAGAAAATGTAGAAAAGACCATATAGTGAGGTTTTACACCTGGTGCGGGTCAACTGTCATCAGCCTGGAAAAGAGAAACGATACGAGTCTCACCCACTTTCCTTTCCTCTTTCACACCTGGTTATTTGATTATTTATGACCCTTTGTTGAACTACTGAACCTTCACTGATTCAAGAATAAGAGAGAAAAATCAGAGAAGATATAAATATGAAATGAAAAGGTTTGGTGTGTTATATCCAGATGTTATTTTCTTCATTTTACATTATTAAAGAAAATTATGACAATAACAATCATAATTTATTGTCATTGATCACATTTACATGTTACAACAAAATTTGACTTCTGCATTTAACCCATCCCCCCTTGTGGGGAGCAGTGGGCAGCCACAGGAGGCGCCCAGGGAGCTAGCGCTGAGTGTCTTGCTCAAGGACACACCTGGTGTGGGGGTTGGGCTGGGATTCAATCCTTCCACCTTCTGCATCTCAGTGGGATGCTTATCCCATTGAGCTACCAAGCAGCCATGGTCAGAGCAACTCAGTAAAACAGACATGGGGTAAATTTAGAATTTTCCATAAATTGGCTTAAATGTGTTCAATAAGTGCAAGAATTTCATCTACTGTGCTTTTGTGATGAACATTGTTCAGTGAAAGGTTGTTTCCCTTTTATTTCTTTTTAGTGGATTTATATTGAAGTGGGGGATTTGGTGAACTGGTTTTTAGTTCACACAAAAAGAGGTAAATGGAGAAACACTGATAAAAGACATAACAGAGATAGTTCTTCAGAGTTTGGGGATATATGAATGGATGTTTTCCTTCACTGTCCTCTGTCATGTGTCCAAATTTCCAGTCCAAATTTGTGTCTCCTGGTTTTTGCAGAAAGTTCCAGTTCTGGCCAGCCGGGCCTTCAGCAGCTCTGCCAGACAGCTGAAGAACAAAGTCCCAGAGGCCCAGAAACTCTTCCAGGTAACACCAGGATGAAAAGTGAGGAAACAGAACATAGATTTAAATCTGTGCTGGAATTTTGGCTTTTGTAGCAGTGGGCTGCTGCAGATCAACACTGCAACAAACTTTTGTTGATTCTTCCTCCCAAAGCTCAGCAACAAGGAGAGGGGTCCAAACTCTTATTGTAGTGTGTGTCAAGGTTCTGATGCATTTTTGGAATATGTGAAGGAGCCCATTCAAAACAAAGGGGGTTTTGCTTACAAAAACAACCTAACATCTTGTTTCCTCTTGAACTTGCTTCTTCTTACCATCTGTCAACATCAGGAAGAACAAACACATTGGAAGACTTGAAGATTTGGCCATCACCAAAATACCTGAGACATCCCACAAGTTTTTGTGTGATTTGACATTTTGTCTGATTCCTCCATTACAAAATCAAATGAACCTCAGAAACAGTTAGAGGTCAGACCACAAAAAAACAAACATGAAGGAACAAGAATTCAGAAGAATTCTGTATCTGTAGCCAATGAAGCCAAATTCACACAAACTTTACTAGAGAAAGATCTGAGATGCATCCTGTCTCTGCTAAATCATTTGCTTCAGTGCACTCTGTGATCTTCTAACTTCTTTATAAAATACATCCCAAAGAGAAAAATACATTTTTATGTTCCTCAACACATGAAAAATAATCATTCTCTCAATGTGTTTATTAAAAGTTATATCACCCATGAACACTCATGTCGGCAGGTGTCATGTAAACACACTAGGAGGTTTGTGCCGAAGTATCCTTCTTCCTTCTCTGCTTCATTCCATTCTTAATTTAACTCAAATGTCATTTTTGGAAAAAGTCCATGTGTTCGGCACAGTTTCTTACAGTGCAGGTGACAGTCAGTGTAATTAGTAGTTATTAGAACGTCAGTGAAGCTGATTGACATCCCAGTGCTGTTCTACTACTCTATGGGGGTGATTTTTAAGATCCCCAGTAGCCAGTAATAAATTGCCCAAGTGTACAATCGTGAAAATTGTGTGTATTTTTGGTGCGAATTTTGCAGGAGTTCTAAGAAAAAAATGTGTGACTGACAAGTGGTGCAAACATGGTGGAGGTGGTTGTATTTAAATGAGGGCTTAGCATGTTTCACTGGCTGGGACAGTGGCACAGTAGGTGGGACAGTGGCACAGTAGGTAGGGCAGTCTGCAATTGCTACACTACTCACAAAAAGTTAGGGATATTTGGCTTTCGGGTGAAATTTATGGAAAACGTAAAAAGTTCACACTACA
>JAUMHL010000160.1:0-12759 GCA_032362345.1 Sandelia bainsii | reverse complement strand
CTTACCAGTGACAGTGATGGTGATGATGTTACTGCTTGATCCCTCTCTGGACTCACACCAGTAAACTCCACTGTCCAGCAGGTCGATGTAGCTGATTTTACACAGAGAACCAGATGATCTTCCCCATTTTACTCCACACTGACCCATGTGTCGTTTGGTTGTGTTCCTCCTCAGTGTCCATCCAGCAGAGCTGTCGTCCTCCTCACAGCTCAGAGACACAGATTCTCCAACAAACAGCTGAGATCTGCTGGGACTCACAGTCAGACGAGCTGGAGGGAATTAAGAGTACAGTTAAAAGAAATTAAATTTTGCAGTCAGCCAGTGAAATGATCAGAAGATGTTCATTTCACAGCTCTTTGGTGAATTAGATTTTATATGAATGAAACTACATCTCTGTTTCAGAGAAGGATTTGAGGTGGAGTGAAAACTGAAGCATTCAAGCTACTGGTGAAAATGACTTTGTACATCTTTCTTTCCTAGTTAACCTTTAATACTCCCAAATGCTAGTAACAGCATAAAAGTATCTCCAGCAATTTCAGCCAATTCTGTCATAATTATTCAGTTATGCTCCCCCTTCCTTACTTTAGTAATATACACCAGTTAGTTATCTTCAGTAATCTGCCATATTGTCTCATCTGCATTACTACCATAGCTTTTCAACGTCCCCTTTTGTTTTTCTCGCCTTTGTTTTTTTGCAACTCAGATGAAAGGTTTACTGACCTTGGTTTGTCTTGGAGCAGAGCAGAGGAATCACAACTAAAAAATAATGAGAGTCTTGTTACTTTGATGTCTGAACAACACAGTACTACTTCAGAGGAATGACAAACCAGTAAATCATATGGCAGCAGGGATCAACAAACAATAGAGTTGTTTGAGAACACTGGGGGTTCTGGTTTGAGTCAGGTCCTGTGAAGCTGATTCACTTTCAACCTACATAGATCAAGACTGTAACTCTACTAAGATGAACAGCTGATCTGCTCTGGAGCACATTAACTTTAGAGCATCATATTAAAAGATGCGCCAAGCAAAAAAATACTCATTCAATCAAATCCTTATAGTAATTACTGCACTTACAGAAGAAATTACTTCTAGTATCTCTACAGTGTCTTGTTTTATGAACTCATAACGAACAGCAGAGGTTAAACAGTTTCTCACTTGTGTAGACCTGTGTGTGTGTGTGTGATTAACTTATGTGTTTCACTTATTTATTATTATTATTATTTTTAATAATTAACTTATGTGCTATGAACAGCTGAGAGTTGCTTCTCACACAAAAACAACATGATTCAGAACGTATACAGCCAGTGTATACAGCCAAATTGGTTTTCTGTAAATGTCTGAATGCAGTGAATGATTTGCCAGTCAGCTAAGGGTGCCTCATCCCATCCCACCTAAAACCCCTTTGTACAATGTCAGATTTACTAGATCAGATGGAAAAATAATAAATATGTTGATTTTTATCTATACATACAGATACTATTTTACAGTAATAAACATTTTCTGAACTTTTTCATAATCTAATCTTATTTTAAATATTTCATGTCACAACATTTGCTTGTAAAACCTTTGCAATCATATATAAACATGTATCTCATCAGTGATGCTTCACCAGTTCTGTTCATAAGTACTATTTTGATGGATTTCTATTTTACTTGAGTATTTCCATTCCTGCTACTTAATACTTTGATTTCATTACATTAAGGAGGCAAATGCCCAGTACGTTTGTTTGATAACTATACCTGCTTTTTGAAATCTGATTTATGTTACAAAATAAGGTGTTATCATAAGACTTTATTGATATAAAGTTCAGAAACCACCCAGAAGCCTGGAAAACAATTTAAAATGTAATGATTAGATTCAAAACATGTGTAAATGGTAATTAAAATAAACACCATCATTACCAGCTACAAAATTAAATTGAGTAATTCATTAATCTTCAGTATCCATAACTTCAAACTAGTATCATATTCATTGATGTGAAATAAGACATTCTATACAAGTAGTACTTTTACCTTTGTTACTTTCAGTATTTTTAATCCTTTTTTATTTTGAATTTTTACAGAAGTAACATTTTTAAATGCAGGATTTGTAGCACAGCTTTTCTACATTGTGTCTTTGCTACTAGTACTTAAGTAAATAACCTTTATCATCACCGCTCACCACTACCCTTCTAAAAGTCAGCTAACATACTAAAAAATGAATAATTTACATGATACAGCTCATACTTACTGAGCAGCAACTGAAGACGCGTCTGGTCCATTGTACGAGTTGGTGATACGAGCTCAACGCGTTTCATTACTGCAGTTAGCTCCACTTCCTTCCTCTTTGTATGTTGCTGCACAGTCTTAAGATTCTGGTGCCAGTCCTTATTTTGTTATTTGACCTTGTTTCAATTTGATGTTAATGAAATGCTCAACACCTCCTCCACACTTCCATACCATAGTGTTGGTACCTTGATAAATGCAATATACAAATTTTCACATAATTATCTCCATAAATAAAACAGCACCTAACCACTCTACTGAAAACATTTGATTTGAACTTGAACGCTGCCTTCATTCAAACATTGTTTTCCCAGTTTTCTTATTTTTAGTCTTGTTTTTTTAGTTTTCACCATATTTATTCATGTTGAATGAATCTCATGTAGATTTTTCACATTTCACATTCCCCCTCTAATTTGGAACAGAAATTAGTGTGATAACAATGTTTTTTAGTGTTAAAAAGAAAGATAATTTCCTCCTCTCAGTGTTTAAGGAACAATTCTGTCTGTGCACCCATTATTAATAGAAGGCTTTTATTTTAAATACCAGTTTTATAAGATATTGTTTATAAGTGTAATATTGTTTTTAAAAGTGACAGACAGAAAAATAACAACCATGACTTTTCTGTCAGTGTCAGATTTCACCCAGTGATAGTGATAAACTGGTTAATCTTATAAACAATCCATTCATATCACAGCACAGATACACTATGTTTACACTATTTGTTTGTATGATTGTTATGGTGTTAAAAACATGTTTGTACTAGATGGTCTAAGATCAGGGGTGTCCAACCCGCGATATGGCGGTGTTTAAGATGTGTGTGCGTGTTATGTATGCGGTGGGCTGGTCTGGACCAAGATATCAGGACCGATTTTTGTCCCAGTCCGACCCGGGCCATAAAAAGCTACCGGCCGGTCTTTGGACATGCCTGGTCTAGATTGTCATGAGGTAAAAACAAGAAAATACTGCGGTTGTCGAGCGCCTACTGGTGGACAAACTACGCACAACACGTTGGAATTACACAGATGGTGCTGGTAGATGGAGCAGGGGACACGGGAACACGTTGGCTCTCGACCTTAATTTTTAAATAGTATGGAAAAAACGATGTTCGAGTTAAAACTGAGCTTTCCTCTTCTCATATGTTTCCTGGTTTGTTCAACATCTGAAGGTAAGAAATTCTGTGGCAGCGGAGAAAATAATGACTTTGGTTGCAGAAGAAAGGAACCGAAACTGTCTGTATGTTGTTTCTCGCTGTTTTCTCCTGTTGTCCAGTAGCACTTTTCTGTTTGTTCCTTTTGATCCTGTTGTTTTTCCTGTTCTACTCGCCTGCTACACTCACCCACTGTGTTCTGTTCATTATCTCTGTCTGTAGTCCTGTATTCTCGAACCGTGTGTTCCCTGTTTTCCGCTTGTTGTGCTCTTCTTTTGTGCTCAATCGGTTTTCACATGTTGTTTCTGTCTACTAGTGTTCTGCACTTTAACTCTCCGGTCGTTTCAGTGCTTTTGTATTAGCATTTTGGTTTTTGTCATTAGGCCATCGTAGTCCCGTAGTTACTTATTCAGTCCTTTGTTATTTGTTTTGATTTCCTTTTCTCTCTCACGTTTTGACCTCCCTTTTGGAGTGATTTTTTTAGTTAGCCTGTACCTTTATTATTAAACCTTCTTTATCCTAGTTCCTGTGTTCCTGGGTGCTATTTGGGTCCATCTTAGACCACAATTGTGACAAACAGGCTGGTACAGCTGTTTGTGCAGTAATATCATATACAATATTAGAAGACGCACTTAAAAGAAAGTCCAATAAATTTACAGTATACCCACTTCTCCAGGGACCACTACACCGCTGGATATATAGAAGCATCCTTCTGATGTAATGTGCCTGCGTTACATCTTTTTATAATGTTTTTATTGACTTCAGCTCAGCATTCAACACAGTCCTTCCCCAGAGATTGGTAAGGAAGTTGGACTTACTAGGCTTTAACACCCCTCTCTGTAACTGAATCTTGGACTTCCTGACTGACAGGCCGCAGTCTGTCTCCATAGGAAACAACACCTCCAGGGTCCTCAGACTGAGCACAGGCTCCCCGCAGGGCTGTGTGCTTAGTTCTCCCTCCTTCCGTCTGGCAGACGGTTCCATAGCATCAGAACTGCAAGAGCTTCTTTCCCCAAGCAGTCAGAGCCCTCAACTCACTACCACCAAAGGACTGTTAAACTCAACAATACAAACTCAAGAAACAGAGAGTAAAAGGACTGTAAAAAACTGAACACCACCACCAAAGACAACACACACACACAAACCTGTATTTGCACACCAAAGGACTGTTAAAACTTAACAGCACAAAAATACACATTCTGATACGCTGTATACTGTGTATATTGTTGTATTGACAATAAACCTCTCTTGAATCTTTTAACTAAATACCAGTCAGCAGAGAGAAACCAGGATCCCTGGTAAGTCTGGTAACAAGTTTATAACAATCCAAGATCGTGACAGTTATTAAGAAATCACCTTAGTCCAGAGAGCAGGATATCGGTTCCTGACGGTTGCTTAAGTTCTGCAGACAAAGTTATTATTTTCTCCGCGGATACAGACTGTCTCTTCTTGTTTTTACTTGACCTCAGCTAAAAAATGTTAAGTAATGTTGCCCCAAGCTGAAATTTCAGTATTGGCAACCTGTATTTGTATTTTTTATACATTTATGCATATTTATTAATATTTTTTATGTTGTTCCAAAAAAAGTTATATATATAACTTAATCTCCCACAGCCTCTAGTATCAAACATTACAGGGAAAAATGTAAATCTAACTTCCTAGAAATTGAGGCCTAAATTGTTATTTTATTTTATTTGTCATTATGTGGACAAACCACTATGGGAGGGGCTTGATGAGGTGGGAGATGCTGCTTCTTGTCTTTATTTTATTTTATGTTTTCAGATCTGAAAGAGATTAAAGCAAAACCCGGAGATGACGTCACTCTCCAGTGCTGGGGGACCGGAGATGCTGCCATCGACTTGTTGGAGTGGAGCCGAGTCAACCTGTACCCAGGATATGTGTTCTACTTCAGGGACAACCTGGTATATGAGGACTTCCAGCATGAACATTTTCATGGTCGAGTGAAGCTGAGAGATCCACAGATGAAGAACGGAGACGCATCGGTGATTCTGAAGAATGTCAACAACAGCGATGCCGGAACATACAACTGTCGAATTATAATGGGCAACATGCAGGCAAGAAGCATCCAGACAGAAAAATTGGAGTTCACCAGCAACATCACCCTGAAGGTTGACAGCTCAGGTGAGTTTGAAGTGAAGCTGTTTCCTGGTTGTTGATATGAGAGAGAAACATCACAGACCAGGGCCTTGTTCTTCGTACATTTGTATAATAAGAGACTTTTGTGTGATGCTAAATAACTTAATAATAGAAGAATGCACCATTCATTGTTTTCTATGTAAGCCACTGAACAGTGCCTTTAGAATATGTGGTCTAGTCAACAACCATGAGAACAATGATTAAATCCTTTTTTCATCCACTTCTTGATGGGGTTTGAAGAACCGACATAACCAAATAACTCTATCCAGGATTACAATGTCCAGCATCACTCGTTTGATCCTGAAACAGTTTAGCAACGTGCAAAGGACAGGATCCATGCGTTTGTGTTTTCTAAAGATGTTGTTGATGAGACTTTGCAGAAAACTGCTGCTATGAGTGATGTGATCAAAGTGCAGTAGATAATGTCTGACAGGAGTTTGAAGAGGAAATGGATTCATCACCTACCTGACATCTCACATCTGGTTCTCATCTGCAGGTCCCAGTAATGGAGGAGTTGCACTGGCAGTTTTTGGTGTGTTGCTTCTTCTTCTTCTTCTCCTTGGTGGTGGTTTTGTGATTATAAAAAAAAAACAAGGGACTTGCCCATCATTCACTCCATTTTTCTGCTGATGCAATAGATGATGTACCTGTGTAATGGGTGTCTTACATTTCTTTACTCCTGATTGTGTGGATGCCCTGCTGCTGTTTCCTCTGTGATCAATTCAAATAACCACACTGGAGCAAACAGAAAAGTTGACTGGAAGGGAAAGATGTGATAGAAAAAGGTGCACAAGCAACAGGGATGACAACAGCCTCAGTTACTACTTGGAAGTGTTTAACAATGAGGATGGATTCAGTGCATCAAGAGCCACCAGACACAGATATCCTCAGGAAGAAGTCTACAGCTGTTGTATTCCTAGTATCCAGCCACTGCTGAACCAGAGTTAAACAAACAGAAGTGTCTTACCTGAGCTGAGGAGAAAAAGAATTGGACCATTTCTCAGTGGTCCAAAGTCCTCTTTTCAGATGAAAGTGCCATGTCATCTGTTGCTGTTGGTCCAATGTCAATGAAGCTGCTTACCAGGAGATTTTAGAGCACTTCATGCTTCCACCTGGTGAAGAGCTTTATGGATTTCCTGTTCCAGTAGGACGTAGCACCAGTCCACAGTGCCAGAACTACCACTAACTGGTTTGCTGAGCATGATATTCTCTGGTTGATTGGCCAGGAAACTCGCCTGAACTAACCCAAGCACGTATTCCTGGTCACTTTTCTCCTCCTGCCCAATCAGCTTGTATGTTTTCACCTGTCCCCACCTTATATGAGCAGCACCACTAACACACTCACCTTTGCCAGATTGTCTGTCCTTGTTCATACGGAAGACTCTCCAGTCCTGTTTATGTGGGGTGATTCCTCTGACTGGATATTGGACCCTGCCTACCCCTTCTGCAAAGGCAGAAGGGGTAGGCAGGGTCTACAGATTTTGAACTGTAAGTAAATGCAGTTTTTGTCTGATTGTGGACTTTGGTTACCAGTACCTTGATTTGTGTAGTGCAGCACTTCTGTGATGCTTGTACTGCTGTGTTCCTAAGCTCTGCTTCCCCAGCTCTAGCCAACCGTTTGTTTTACTCACCTGGTCCAGTGTTCTACCACCTGTTCTACGGTTCTCCTGCCACACCCAGCCAAGCCCTTCAACATTCAGTTACACGGCTCGCTTTTATAACGAACCCTCAAAACGTACCTAATGTGTGGCTACATCCACAAGAAACACCCGACCCAACAAATCAGTCAAGCTGCTGTGAAAGCAACTTCAGTAATGCCACAACAAAGCCCCAAACAAGTATTGAGTCGTGAACGTTTTCACAAGTTGGACATTTCTGTTTTGTAAATCTTTTTTTTTATTTGTCTTGAGAAATATTCAAATATTTTTATTATACTGGAGATTTGATTTTCATGAGCTGTCATACAATCCCATCCAATCTTTACATGTGGTCTACATTTACATGAACAAGAGTTTAAATTTTTGAACTACAAAAAACAAATCTTTTTCACAATGTTCAAGTGTTTGAGGTAGTAAATCTTTAAAACACCTCATAAATGTAGCATTTCATCTAAAAATATCAGTAATCTAATAAAACAGCCGATCATTGATGTTTGTATCAAAGAAAATGAAATAGTGTAACTTTGTTGTGGATTTTCTGCAGCAGATTAATCCACATTTATATGGGAATGATTGCAGTGTTCATGTTTACTTCTCAGGACATTTGTGGAGAGTATTTTTTATTAACTAAGGCTGGGATTTTAACCTGAATTTCACTACATTATCCTGAGACAAACATCAGGTATAACAAATACCTGATGTGTGTCATCTAACATGTGATATACACACATTATTGTCTTTTTTACAAACTACGGGTCAGTATCACTGCAAAACCATTGTTTGCATTTTTTATAGCAGTGGTTTGTAGGTTTAAACTTATAATGTTTTATATGATGTCACCAAATGAAACTGCACTAACTAATTAATTCCACTAACTCTAACTAACAAAGTGTTTATTGTTCAAAACCTACAGGTCTTTAGTTACTTCAGTTTTAACTCAGTATTTTAACAGCTGCTCTCTCACAAAACAGAGACACACAGTGGATTTAATTGCCAAAAGTTATTTGGCTTTTGTAGCTTTTTGTGCTTTAAACAGACTTGGATCATGGGATATTATGTGTCAGTGCCTGTTTTATAGCCTCTGTCAATGAAGATGGTTGGCTTCTCCTTAAAGTCGTTACCAGAACCTGTCTGTTATGATGAACAAGTCAGTTCAGGTCTAAAACAATAAAATTCCTGGACAAGTTGGAGCTTGTCAATTTTACATGATGGTTGCTGCCAATTGTGATGGGGCACATGTGATAACAGAAACCAGTCTTAACATGCCTACTGTTCAAGAAGAGAGGTTTTCTTAAAGCCCTTTCAGTGGAAGTAATAAGGTCAACGTCCACAGGCCGTGTTCAGTGTAAAAATATATTCAAATGTGTGTCTTAAGCCAACATGAGACTTCAGCAGTCTGAGTTTATTAAATCAAGTGAATATCTTCCAAAGTTTAAGTTGTTTTGATGTGAAATTTCCCCTTTTTGAACTGAAAGGACAGTAGCAAAAAAAAGTTAATTTGAAAAGTTGAAGCCTTGTCTTTACCTAAACTTTTTTATGTGTTCCCCAGTACTTACGATACATACTGTAGGACGTATCTTTTGGAGGGATCTCCTAAAGGCCTGTATGAACATGAAGATAACTGCACAGCAAGTAAAACCTGTCTCAGGGCACATGACTTAAACCATTTTCTTTTTTCTTTCACACTTAATGTTGCAGAAAATCTGTTTACATGGTTCACATGTGTTCTCGGACAAACATTTAGTGGATGTGACAGTCTAATCTAAGATTACTGTTTTATTATGCTTTTTTTTATTATGTATATCCATCATCATCATGTGGACAATATGACCAGTGAATCTAACAAAAGAATTAACTGAAACACTGTCTTTTTGGTTTTGTAACTGCTTAGACATAGTGGTGCTTGACTTTTATAGCTTTTTACAATAAATTATATCAACATTTTGATAAACTTGTGACTGTTGTTTTGTTTGTAAAATAAACAGTTTTTTTAACATTTTAACCTCAGACAATAAACCTGTTGTCCTGTGGGCAGACTTGACTCATCATGTGGACTCCTGTTTCTCTGCAGTCTGTTGTCATGTCCACTAATAACAGGGTAAATTCAAATTCGAATATTAAGATCTGTTTATATGCAACTCTTAATAATGTCACTGTATCATCCATATGATCCAGCAAACACGTCATCTTGATCTTAATCTTTCTTTAGATTTAGTCAGGATATGTGCAGCTTGTCAGAACACTGAATTACATTGAATTCTTTTTGTAAACTATAATTTAAAGTCTTTAAAGCATCTGATGCCACCTACTGGATGATTCTGGTAACAGCTCCACAGTTAACAGGTCACATTTTCAGTTCCTTTTACTGGTTTCAGTGGTTGCAGATGTAAGGGAAATATTTCTGCTGATCAGCAGTTTCACACACAGACAGTTAAATCATTTGCTCACAAAATGAAACACATTTGTTTTTTACTGCCTCAGGACTTGATGCTGGTTTTGTAGACTGAGATAAATTGACTCTATAGAAGAACTCAAACTGCACAAACCTGACACAGTACTGGGTTTTGGGAAAATATACTATAATGGAAAATATATACTGGAGCAGATTTCAAACCTCTTTGCGTCAGAGTGATTAGCTGTGGGTCTATGTCGATATAAACATGCCATGAAGAGAGAGAACATGAAGTACAGAGAGAAAACCACTAGGTGGCAGACCAGATAAGCCTGTGTGAGTGGAGTCAATTTGTGGCTCCAGTAAAACTTTGTACTTTCACAGTTTTATTCATGTCATTGTCCACATGTACTATGAAACTTTTGGCTCAATCTGAGAATTAAATACATGTGTAAACAGAAACCAGACTTAACATTCCTACTGTTCAAGAAGAGATGTTTTCTTAAAGTGCTTTTAGTGGAAGTGCAAAAATATATTCAAATGTGTATGTAAAGCCAACACGAGGCTTCAGCAGTTTATTAAATCAAATGAATATCTTTCTAAAGTTTAAGTTATTTTGATGTGAAATTTCTCCTTTTTGAATTGGAAGGACAGGGCTCGTTTCAGCACATGACTGGGTGACTTCAGAATTCATCCTGGTGCTAATATCGAGAGTCACATCTTCAATTAATACAAGAGAATCACTTTCTGTGGCAGTCGCACATTTCCACAACCCAACACTATCGCCATCATGTTGCACAGATGAGGCTGTAGCTTGATTAATTTCTTTCTTCAGTGTCTCCTCTTTGTATCTTGCAGCTCACTCTTGTTGACAGCTGCAGTAAACACCTGGCACATCATCATCAGGGAACAAACCCAGTACGTGGTTACATCCGTTAACTCCAGACTTCAGCCAGTCACTGACTGCAATAGAATTACAACTGAGCTTTAAAACTGATTTAATTTAGGATTGTGTTTGTTTGCTCACATCTATTTAAGTGATAGTTCTTATATGAGTCATTCAACGTTTTTGACCAAACGTCTAAATTAAAGCTGACAGTCGTTTACACATTAGGCACATTTTGATTAATTTTATTATAAAACAACTGTGATGCTGTACAGAGCCACTATGATGACTTGTGGGTATGAGACAATCTAATCCTAGACCGTCATATACAGTGGGAGACATTTAGAGAAGTTATTGTATCTAAAACATTAAGAATATTTACAGTTTTTTAAATCATGACATTTTAACTGATATGGAAATAAATTCATGTTCTTGTAAGGATTTTTTTTTATTTTAATTTTATTTATTAATTTTGTGGTAAAACAATC
This sequence comes from Sandelia bainsii, assembly GCA_032362345.1. Classification (NCBI taxonomy): domain Eukaryota; kingdom Metazoa; phylum Chordata; class Actinopteri; order Anabantiformes; family Anabantidae; genus Sandelia; species Sandelia bainsii. The sequence goes on along the minus strand of JAUMHL010000160.1, from coordinate 1,767 downwards.
TGAGAGACATCTTATAATTCAAAGCAGGTACATTTTACATGATATGATGTATATAAAGGTTTAATAGGATCTTAACTAAGAAAGAAGAACTCAATCATTTACAGATTAAAGAATCAAAACTCTTCAACGCACACAGACTCTTGTTTCCCTCCACTGAATGATGTCCATGCGGCTTAGTCTGCAGTTACAGCTTTTCTGTGCATGTTAGACACAAAGACAGATGCAGACTGGTTGCCCACAAGAAAACTGGAACAAGTAAAAGTTTTGACAGCTCTGTGAAACTCAAAACCACACAAGACACAAGAAAGATAAGTAAGACCAAAGTTCATTAATGCAGCAAAAAAAAAGACAGGATTAAAAAATGTGACTAAAATACTACTAAGGTACTAAAACACTAAGAAGTTCAAATAAATAAATACTTAAAAAAAATTATTCTGAAGTGTTCAAACAATATGACACAACAAAAGAGCAAGATACAAATTATAAAATGTTTTTTTAATGGGTGTATCCTGGTCTGAACTCTGAGAATCAGTTACAGATCCAATCAGGTGTTTGGCTCCCTATAGGCTGCAGCTAGCACTAACATGCATTATACAAACAGGAGGGTCAGATGACCACAAAGCTGGTCAAGTCTAGTACATGTTGACACATTTTACCACAGGGCACAGTAATGACAGACACATCAAGCACACATCAGTGATGCTTGGAGAAGTGGGTATAAACAGAACAGACTAATGCTAAACTTTTTCTTAATGTGCAGACACAATCTAACATCAAATGTCTCCTATCATTTAAAATTACAAAACATCAGTGAGCTATACTTACTTACTCTGTGACATGGTTATTCTTTATCATCAACATAAACTGTTGTTAATTTATTTTTAAATGAACAATTTCAATCAGGAATCAGGTGGAAAAGAAGAACTGTCTGATACAAAAGTACAATTTTGTGTGCAGGCTTAGACATGACCTTTTCTTTGTCTGGTTTATGTTGTTCACATTTATGATATGATGCTGTATGTGATGTGTGTGATGTCATCTTTTCCAACTTCATCAACTGCAACAAACCAAAATGAACGACAGTATAATTTACTATATAATAATCTAAATGGACATTTAGGAAAATTAAGAATTTATGAAATGGGAAACTAGTAATAGTTTGTAATTGTAAATACAGTAATAATACTAAAATATGAATACTGTAAATATTAACATGAACATTAAAAGAAATACAATGGAAATAGTGACATGTTATAACTGGATGTAGAACTGTGGAATGTGGATATAAATAAGGTAATGAGCAGAGTTCCCGTATTGTTTAAAATAAATTGCTCTGAAAAGTTAAACATCACTGTAAAATCCAGAAGAATGTGTCTCACCATCAGATTTTGTCTGAACACACTGTTTCACCAGCAGAACCAGTAACATCAGTAGATCGAGACCACACAGAGGTAGACTAAACACCAACATGGACACCAACGTAGACATTCCTCCTTCAAAGTCCTCCACAAGTGATAATTTGGAGGTAGAGAAGGAGTTAGACGTAGAGGTGAATGAAGGGGAAGATGTAGTGGAAAGTTTTTCTACAAATTAAGCAAAACATATTTATACATTAGTTTAAAAATAAGAACAATCATTGCAGAATCTTCCCGAAATCATTACAGGAAACTCAACAAGTGCACCTGAAGATTTGTCTTTCTCCTCCTCACCTGTGACGTAGATCCAGCTGGGTGGAGACTCTCCACGACTGCTGATGTGACACTTGTA
>JAUMHL010000159.1:0-12784 GCA_032362345.1 Sandelia bainsii | reverse complement strand
ATCAGAGAACTGGTGAGAACATAGAACTGGTGAGAACAGAGAACAGGTGAGACAGGACATCAGAGAACAGGTGAGACTGAGAACAGGTGCTGTGAAGGGTCTGCTGACGTGTCCTCTGTCCTCAGGTGAAGGAGATGTCTCTGATCAGGAACACCATCCTGGAGTGTCAAGTTTGTGGTGAGTCAGCGGTTCTTTGTCCTGTCGTGTGAACTCAGTGTTTTACCTATAAGGACTTGGTCTGTACCGGTCTCTGTCTCTGCAGGTTTCCACGAGCCGCGTTCTCGCTGCTCCCCCAACCCCTGTTATAAAGGTGTGTCCTGTATGGACAGCCCGCAGTACCCGGGATACACCTGTGGACCCTGTCCACCTGGAACCACCGGGAACGGGACACACTGTCAGGACATTGACGAGGTAACGTACAGAACCACGTCAAAGTAACAGAACAGAACCGAGAACCGGGTTCTGTAGTAGTAACTTTACCCTCTCCCCCCTTTTCCTCATCCTCAGTGTGAGCTGCAGCCTTGTTTCTCTCCTGAAGCCTGTGTGAACACTGTGGGGAGGTTCAGCTGTCAGCCATGTCCTCCTGGCCTGTGGGGGGCACCGCTGGCTGGAACTGGACTGGACTACGCCAAGATGCACAAACAGGTCTCATACACACACAAAGATCCATTAAACAGTTAAGATGGGGGGGGGGGTATCACCAGGTGTGCTAGAGAAACCACCTGGTCGCAGTCTTAAAGCTCAGGTCCGGTGTTTCACATGGATCATGTCAGTGACATGGATCCAGCTCCACATGTTCAGATGGAACTGAAACAGATCAGATAAATAAATACACAATCACATGAAATGTTCTATGTCCCAGATTCCTTTATTAGTCCAACAGTAACATGGATAAAATGAAAAGGTTCTGTTTTGTTTGTTTCTAATAATAACACAGATTCTCTCTGTGTCTCAGGACTGTGTCGATATCGATGAGTGTGTTGATCTAACAGACGCCTGCGTATCAAACTCTGTCTGCATCAACACAGTGGTGAGTTCATGGTTCTGTTTTACACTAAACTCTCTAGATAGATAGATGGATAGAAGTATACTTTATTCATCCCCAAGGGGAAATTCACATAATAGCTAATGAGATGATAATGAATGTGACGAGTATTTAGGACTAGGTCCAGTCTCAGAGGCGGGGTCCACCTGGACAGGTTGGACAGTCAGGGGCTGACACACAGAGAAAACTGTAGGAGCATTTAGTCACTGTTTACCTGGAGGGATAAAAGCAGTGTGTGAGTTTACTGTAAGAACAACCTGAGCTCTGAGGGAGGTGGTGCCCTCTGGTGGACACTCGGCTCTAACACTACTCACGGTCCTCTTTCTTTACCTCGCAGGGTTCATATAAGTGCGGTGGCTGTAAACCAGGTTTTCTTGGTAACCAGACGTCGGGTTGCTTCCCCAGGAAGTCATGTGCTGCCTTGACCTTTAACCCCTGTGACACCAACGCTCACTGCACCATGGAGAGGAACGGGGAAGTCGCCTGCATGGTGAGGACGTCTGTCAGTCAGCTAATATTAGCCAACATCGTCATGCTGTGAGAAGTTTAAAATGTTGAGCGAATTGATAGGTATGTTCACAGTCACATAGGAAAAATCGTTCCCTCATCCACCAAAATCCAGTTCCAGAAATTCTCCGGTATTTCTTCCTTCGTGGTGGAGAGGAGAGGTGGAGAGGTCGTAAAGCTCAGGGCTGTTAGAGGCACCTGGACGTCCTCTCTGATCATCCTCTGTTGCTCTTCTTGAGGTTTCAGACCATTTTTCACGTTGTCCTTGTCTGGTCCTGGAGTCTGGACAGAAGGTGCCATGCTGTATGTTGGACACACTGTGAAGCACCTGAGGTAAACGTGTGATATTGTGCTGTGAATTATGTTCTGCTGCAGTGTAACGTTGGCTGGGCAGGTAATGGTAACACCTGTGGAGTGGACACGGACATCGACGGATACCCGGACCGCTCTCTGCCCTGCATGGACAACGACAAACACTGTAAACAGGTCAGACACAGTTAATCATCAAATCCTGTCCTTTCACATTTGGTACATAGGTACGAGGGTGGAACAATAAATTGTTTTAATTAAGAGAAAAATAAATTATATTAACGTGTTTGTACAAATGTAGTTTTTCTAAAATACCTCATATTGTTGAAAGTGACAATAAATAAGTAAGGAACTGAGCAATAAAATGATGACTATAAAAGAGGATGAAGTACAATTGATTTGTTTGTGTTGATGATCTGTGTCTAATTTAAATCTTTGTATTACATTAGTTAATGAGTGTGTTTTCCACAGGACAACTGTGTGTTCACTCCGAACTCCGGACAGGAGGACGCCGACAACGATGGGATCGGGGATCAGTGTGATGAGGACGCAGACGGAGACGGCATCAAAAACGTGGAGGTGAGACAGGCCGAGTGTCTCTGAGTGTAGCAGCTGTTTCCTGAAATGTGGTCACGTGATCTCGTGTCCTCTGTCCCTCAGGACAACTGCCGACTGGTCCCCAACAAAGACCAGCAGAACTCAGACAGCGACTCGTTCGGAGACGCCTGCGATAACTGTCCCACTGTCCCCAACAGCGACCAGAAAGACACTGACAACAACGGACAGGGAGACGCCTGCGACCAGGACATCGACGGAGACGGTAACATACACACGTGTCCTGTGCCTGTGTGAGTGTGTTCATTTTCCTGCTGTACTTAAACTGATGGACGTGTGGATCCGTGTTCAGGAATCCCCAACGTTCTGGATAACTGTCCGAAGGTTCCGAACCCGATGCAGACGGACAGAGACAGAGACGGAGTTGGAGACGCCTGTGACAGCTGTCCTGAACTCAGTAACCCCATGCAGGTACAGTCAGTGTGTGAATTATTAATGTGTGTCTAAACATGTTTTTCATGTTCGCGTGAACAAACCAGCTCCTGCGTCGACGATACGAGCGATAACAGGTCAGAGGTCACAGATTCAGTGTCTCTTCTCTGTTCTGCAGACAGACATAGACAACGACCTGGTGGGAGACGTTTGTGACACCAACCAGGACACGTACGTCTAACATACACAGTTGACACACAACTCACACAATCATTCTCCGTACGAGGACGACACTGACGGACGACGAGTGTGGTGTAGAAAACATTTTACCACACTCCCCCAGTTTTAGTGGCTAAATGATCAGGTGGCTGCTCAGCCGTTCATTAACCATTAACTCACACCTGTACTTCTACTGATTTAGTCGGTGTTGAATGAAAAGCTTTATTTACTTTATTTTGCTGAACGGTTGATCATATTTGCAAAAAATACACCGATGTCCAAATAAAATAAAAAAAACAGGAGTGAAAGACGACAAGTCTTTTGTGGAAAACAAGTGAAACTGACAGACGATGATCAGTCGTCCTCCTGTTTTGTCTTCCTCCAGAGACGGAGACGGTCACCAGGACAGCAGAGACAACTGTCCGGACATCCCCAACAGCTCCCAGCTGGACTCCGATAACGACGGCCTCGGAGACGACTGCGACCACGACGACGACAACGATGGAATCCTAGACGATTACGACAACTGTCGTCTCATCGTCAACCCCAACCAGAAAGACTCAGACGGTAACAACCAGAGGACAAAGTTCATTCACTCAGTTTAAAACTAAGAGAAAGAACAACAGAGTTGGTTACAATCCAGGTGAAAAGCTATTGAAGTAAAGACTCTTACAGTAGAGGTCTGAGAGAACAAAACTCAAAACACCTGCAAAGAATCTGGCTGCACCAACTTGAGGAAAAAAGATTTGATGTTAACTGCTGATAATCAAGCTGCAACAATCTGAAAGAAAAGACTCAAAAGGAGCAGAAAGACTCGACGATAAGAGTCTGTAACAATTCTAAAGAGTCAGGGAGCCTTTACGTGGTTCCACACAGACAACACTGTAAGAAAACTGCAGACAGGAACAGGGAAAACGCAATTAACCCACTCTGTAATACTAAAGTCAGTAAAATTAAAAATGGTGTCACTTGTCTGGCGTCTGTCTGTCCTCAGTGAACGGTGTCGGAGACGTCTGTGAGAACGACTTCGATAACGATGCCGTGATGGATTTGATTGACGTGTGTCCAGAGAGTGCCGAGGTCACTCTGACAGACTTCAGAGCATATCAGACCGTTATCCTGGACCCAGAGGGAGACGCCCAGATTGACCCCAACTGGGTGGTTCTGAATCAGGTGACTGTTAACCTCAGCAGGTTTCAGTCTCCCTGCTGAAAAGGTTTGGTTTCTGGGGACAGAGTTACTGTGTTGGCCCAAAATTTTACGACAATATTTTCATCTGGAAACGAGGTTTGAACATCTTTTGTTGGAGAGTGAGACAGATGTGGACAACGTCTGATTTAGTTTTTGAATGGAGTTTTTCCAGAGACAGTGATGTATTATCGGCTGTTTGCAGCACTGTTAGTTTCTTTAAGACAAACTATGGTGAAAAAACAGATCAACAGAATCAACAGATAAAAACGAAAAGATAAAGGATAAATCGACGTGAGGCAATTGATTTATTGACCTGCAGCATGTGTGGAATCACAAACTTTAGCTGCTGATAAGTGAAACTGATTTCTTCCACCATCCAAAATATCTTCAAGTTTTGACATTTTGATTCGAAGACTGTCACTAAATCTCAGGGAAACATACAGTAATTAGTTTGTTCTCAGAAATCCCTTTTGGGTCTGGAGGCAGCTGTCAGTCAAATACAACAAAGGTCTGTTGGTGTGACTGTGGTGAGAAAAGCTACTGTACAAATCTCTAAGCTCTCGGTTGTTTTCAGGGGATGGAGATCGTTCAGACGATGAACAGTGATCCTGGTTTAGCTGTTGGTACGTTACCTAATCTTTACTGATCCAGTACGACGCCATCCTCAGTCCAGGACCCAGATTAGACCTCGTCCTCATCTGTGTGTCTGCAGGGTACACGGCGTTTAACGGCGTTGACTTCGAGGGAACGTTTCACGTCAACACGGTGACGGACGACGACTATGCCGGATTCATCTTCGGTTATCAGGACTCGTCCAGTTTCTACGTGGTGATGTGGAAACAGACGGAGCAGACGTACTGGCAGTCGCTGCCCTTCAGAGCCCAGGCTCAGCCCGCCCTGCAGCTCAAGGTTTCTACTGGACTCTACTGTGTTCTACTGTTCTCTATTCTCCTGTTCAAGGTTTCTACTGGACTCTACTGTGTTCTACTGTTCTCTATTCTCCTGTTCAAGGTTTCTACTGGACTCTACTGTGTTCTGTTCTCTATTCTCCTGTTTAAGGTTTCTACTGAAATCTGAACTCTGCTGTATTTTACTGTTCTCCATTCTCCTGTTTAAGGTTTCTACTGGACTCTACTGTGCTTTATTCTCCTGTTCAGAGCCATGGCCCAGCCTGCCCGGTAGAGAGCTGCAGACCAGCTCTCTGCCTCCCTCCTGTGGCCTAAATCTAAACGTCATGTTTCACCAGATTCTGACAGTTGATACTGACGTTGGTAAAACCTGCAGGTCTTTGTTCAACACATCAGTTTTCTGCTTCAGGAGGTTTCAGGTTTTATTCCTCTGGTTTTGGTTCACTGTGAACTGTTCACAGATCTTTGCCTTCAGTTTCTCTCTCAGTGACAGTAAACAATAAAGAGACTGAATAAATACATTGATCCCTGTGTCCATGCTGCAGGCGGTGAAGTCTCGGACTGGACCAGGAGAGTTCCTGAGGAACGCCCTGTGGCACACTGGAGACACACCTGGAGAGGTGAAGCTGCTCTGGAAGGACCCACGAAACGTCGGCTGGAAGGACAAAACCTCGTATCGCTGGCAGCTCAGCCACCGACCGCAGGTCGGATACATCAGGTAAGACCACATCCAGACCTGGTGTCGGTCTGCTTTAACCAGACCAACCAGACCTGCAGGTGGGCTAGACCCAAAATTTCAGATCGGACACAGTAATATCAGGACATTAATACTACAGTAGCTGTAGTTCAGATACTGCAGTTGTAAAGTCAGTATGACACAATGGATGAGGCTTATTGAAGTGAGAAGCTATAAGACTTCATATCTCATACTCTGTAGTACTAATACTGCAGTACTGTGTATCTTTTTATAACAACATCTTGTGGCACTACTGCAGTACTCTGTCTATGTCTATGTCTCCTGTTTTCCGTCTCTCTCTCTCTCTCTTTTCTTTTTACTGCATTCTTTCCCCTATGAAACTTCTTTGTGGCCCCAGGGCCCCCTGTTACTCTATTGTACTCGTCTCCATGGAGACCAAAGCCCTGGCAGGAATCCGCCTCGGCAGCCGTTGATATGCAGATCAGACGGAGAGACGCTCTGCAAAACCTCCTCACGTTGAAAACATACACAGAGGAAGAAGCAGGTTTTTGAAAAATCACTGATTTATTCTGAGGTAGAAACTATTTGTGGGAAAGTTCGTGTGAACTAGTGATGAAATAAAGTCAGAATCAGATCAGTGGAAACAGTGAACCGTTAATGTGATCTATGAAACTGTCTTAAGGACCAGTTCTCAGTGACTCTGAAAACCAGCAGATGTAAAAAAGTCTGGACTCACATTCTTCAGTGAGTCAGGAGCAGAGAAAGAAAAGAAGGAAATAAAGGAGGAGGAGGTTTTTGTAGAAAGTCTATTCACAGAGCTCAAGAGAGAGAGAGTACAAAGCTGAGCTCGTTCATCGTCTCTCACCCGCTCTGTTCTAAATTAGACACTTTGTGTGAAGCTGCTGTTTCCCTGTATTTATTTATTGTTAGCGTAGGTATTAATGACGTCATGTTCGCGTCTGTGTGGTGTAACAGTAAATGTTCAGGTTCAGGATCCTCATCCTACATTGGTTCATGTTGTGTGTTTACATTCAGAAACTAGTTTTGATCGATTGTTTTTATACTTTTTACACTCAAGTTTTCCTGCACAGACTTTAAATCACCTGCTGTTTTCAGCTGTGACCACAGGGGGCGTCACATCGACCAGGACTGAAGTCTGCTGCATTCCAGCTTTATTAAAACACAGGCTGGTTTGTGTGTTTCAGGGTGAAGCTGTTTGAGGGGATGGACATGGTGGCGGACTCTGGCGTTGTGACTGACACCACGATGAGGGGCGGCAGACTCGGCGTCTTCTGCTTCTCCCAGGAAAACATCATCTGGTCCAACCTGCGCTACAGATGTAACGGTATGAACCTCATCTGGCGCCATCAGCTCTGATGAGGAGAAGAAAAACTCTAAACTGTCTGATCGTGTTTTAGTGATAAAGTCAAACAAACTTGCTCATAAAATTAACTTCCTGTGTCTGAATCGCAAGTGTTTGAACTTAATGTGGGAGCAGATCAGGACCAGATCAGACTCTGGATCAGCTATGTCCTGTTGTCAGTTATTGTTCATTAACCACTGGTTTGTTCTGGTTTCAGACACGGTGCCTCAGGACTTCCAGTCTCATCGGAAACAAGTTCTGATGCACATTCACGTCTGAGAGCTGCACATGGACTCTCCACACACAAACCTTTGTCTGTATAGTTGTGAGGACACTCATGTACATAACCTGTCCCCCACGCCACACATCCTAACCCCCAACCCCCAACCTGACCTGAACCTGGTTCTAACCTGGTCTCTGAAGATCTGAAGGAGTGAGGACTAGACAGAATGTCCTCACAATGGTTTCAAAATAAAATCTGTCCACGTACACAGGAAGGTGTGTACACACACACACACACACACACACACACTAACTGTAGTCTGATTGTTTGCTGTACATGTGTGAATGTGTGTGTATGAATAAGTGAGACATCCCAAAGGTGCTGTTCAGTTCTTGAAGATGTTTCTTCTGAAAGGCTTCTTCAGGTCCCACTGACTGGTTGGGAATTCCAGGCTTGGTTCCATGTGGAACCTCAGGAACACTTTGCTGTAGAAGAGTCTGCTCGGCACCTGAAGACAGGTGGTTTGAAGGAAGAGTAAATGAACTCAGCAGCTTACAGCAGTCCTGGCCTCCCTCCACAGACCCTAACGACACACATGACCTCAGTAACCCTGAAAGTGTGAACGACCCCACAAAGGTTAAATACCTGAGACTCCCAGTCAGTCAGAAGTGAAGAAGCTTTTCAGATGAAATGTCTTCACCAGCCTCCAGCAAGTCCAGTTCCCATAGAGTCTGACAGTGATGAGGAGCACCTGATTGCACCACCAACCCAGAATATAACTTTCACATACATAAACTGCAGATATGTTTGGTAGGAGATGTAACTGATGACTGGATCCGGCAAAGAGGAGGATGATGTGGATGAGTTTTCTCTCCTCTCCTGGTCATCAAAAGCCAAACAGGTTTTGATTGCCTCCTTTTCCCTGACGTTTGGTTTCTGAACGCTGCTCTGTGCTCCACAGCTGAGACGGTGCTGCTCACTGCTGCTTATTTCTTGGAGAGTATGTGAACGTCGCCCTGGACGGCAACAGAACCGCTGGTGTGGACGTCGTTCATACACGAGAACAGTTTACAGTCACCAGCTGGAGAAAGAACAGAGCAGACAGCAGAGAAAAGGAGACAAATATTTGGCTTTCGATGCCTGGTTCATCACAACCAAAGACGAACAGATGTTAGAAACATCTGGTTCTTTTTTATCAGTAGACATCAGATTTGGTTCACTTTAACTGAACAACAAATAAACTGATCATCTGTAACGTGGTCCAATCGACGGTGCTGAGAACTGATGAGCCCAAATGAAAAACAGTGGAATGGTCCTTTTCTATGTTTCTGTGGATTCCCTAGTGTATGTGTGTTTGTCGGAATAAAGTCTCTGTCCATGGTTTTTCCTAAAGTGTGTTTTTGTTTTTCACAAACAGACATATGACCACGTGTTGCTGAGTCTAATCTGCTCGTTGCTTCATTTTCACAAGAGAACAAACTTCAGTTCTGCTCAGAATCATTTTAACCAAATGATTTTCACTTTATTTTTTCATTTTTTATGTTTTTGTTTACTTAAACTCCTGCACGACGTTCTCTACAAGCCTTTGGATCGTCATAAGTGAGAGGAAAAATTATTTTCAGGTGAAGTCATTGCTCGTTAAATACACATAATGTGTAATACACAAGGACGCTTCAAAGTTTCTGCACCCTTCACAATTTTTCTCTGTTTCTGCATAAATATGACGTAAAGTCTTAAAACTGAGGGAACCACGTTAAACGAGACAGAGACTTCACACAGATTCATTCATTTATGTGGAAAATGATCCACTAAATGTTTGTACCACTGCCAAAAAGAGTTTCAGTCAGTGTGATGAGGATCAGAAGTGAGTCCGGGAGGTTCTGTCTTATTTAAAGAACATAAATCTGGTTCTTCACTGTCACAGTCTGATCTTAACAACACAGGTTTGTAGAAGTGAGTCATGTCTCAAACAAAGACCACAGAAGAAGAGTTGTTGATGCTCAGTAGGATGGAAACCGTTTCTACAGAGTTAATCAGTGAGAATATCAGTGTTCATGAGTCTCCATCAGGAGAACAGTGAACAACAATGGTGTTGATGTCAGAGCTGCAGGAAGCTGCTGCTCTCCACAAAGAACATTACTGCCTGTGTACAGTTTGTTCAGGGACATGTGGAGAAACCAGGAGCTGCTGGAACAAGGTTCTGTGGACTCATGAGACCAAAGTAGAACTATTTATAATGAGAATCTGTTATGTTTGGTGACGACCAAACTCTGCATCAAGCATAAGAACCTGATCCCATCTGTGGAACGTGGTGGTGGCAGTGTCATGATCTGGACCTGCTCTGCTGCCTCTGGACCAGGACGACTTTGAGCTGTGAACTCTGAGTTGTACAAACACAGGAAAATGTCAAAGTATCAAATCTAAAGTGAATCTCAACAGAAAGTCAATCATGCGGCAAGACAGCGACTGTAAACACACAAGTGGTTCTACTAAAGAACAATGTTTAGGAAGGAAAAATGTTCTGGACCCAATCCTATAGAAATACTGTGGAAGGACTATTTATGCAGAAATAGAGAAGGGTCTAAAGGGTTCACCGACTCTCGAGCACCACTGTACGTCAACCTTACAGGTAATTCAGATGTCTCCCACCTCCTCCAGAGTCCTGTTGATTCCTTTGGCCTGGCAGAAACTGTCAGAGTGATCTTCATGTCCCTGTAATAACGTCTTAGTCCTACTTCCTCTATTGCTGGTCTGATAGTGGGGGGGTCGTAGCCCCTGGGCCGGGGAGGCCGGGACGAGTGCAATATTGGCGAGGGGACATGACAACAGTGCACCGCATCCCGGACCTGCCCGACCCCGGGAGGAAACACACCACACACCCTGAAACACACACACCAGGGGGGTTATTACACAGGTGGGGGTAAGTTTAGTCAGATTTTTATTGTTGAAGGTTTAATGAAGCAGCTGTGACGTTTGTTGACGAATGCTGCGTTTAAGGTCTGCTCATTTCAGATCTGTTGTGATTTTACTAAACAAACTTTTTCTCGCTGCTGTTACTTTGCAGATTTCAGTTTCAATCAGTTTCATTTAAAATTTAAGTGAAACAGATGAAGCAGGAACATTTCAGCTCATTTTAAATTCTTCTGATGTCATGTTTTAAAATGACAGTAACAGGATTTTTTTAACATTTTAAACATTTGCATTAAAATACTGATGAACTGCAGTAAAACTAATGTTTCCAGGCTTCAGTGAAAAACATTTAATAAACTTATTTAAAATCACCTCAGACAACCACAACATAAAAGTTAATGCACCAGTGCTAATTACCTTAAAATACATATGCAACACTAATTCCTTTAAATACTTAAAGTTTATTTGGGTATTAATACTTTTACCTGTACATTAAAAGGTTTCTGGTGAATCAGCATCTAAATTTCTCAGACATCTCATCTTCCAGACACTTTCTGACCTGCACTTACTGTTGTATAATCTGTGTTTGATGGTTGTGTTGTGTGTGTGTTTTGTGTGTATGTGTGTGTGTTGTTGGACTCAACATGAAACTGAAGACGCAGCTGAAACGTGCTGGTTCGAGCTACAGGAACAAGTTTAGATGATGTTGGTGTCAGTTTGAGCTCATCAGTAAATCCAGAATGAAATAGCGAGAACAGAGAACAACAGGCCTGCAACACAACGTGTGATCAGTTTGTTGTCTAACGTCATTCATCAGGTTAAACGTCTGTGTGTAACATGAATCTGACACGGTGACGTCGTTTGTTCATGTATCAAATTAAAAAGACGCAGACGATAAAAACAACCAGGTTCTCATCACGTCGGTTTTCACCTTGTGAACTTATGGAGGTACATTTACTCAAGGACTGTACTTTGTTTTGATTTTATGCTACTTCACACTTTTACTTCACTTCAGTTATTTTGCAGATTCAGAGTAATAATAAAAACTAAAGTAATGATGTGATTTTACAGATTAACCCTTTAATTCAGCAGTAAATAAGTCATATCAACACATTAGTGCATCAATAATTATATTCTGTGTACTTTTATATAAGTAATATTTTAAATGCAGGACTGTTAGTTGTAGTAGAGCATTTCTGTACTGTGGTATTAGTACTATTACTGATGTAAAGTATCTGAGTACTTCTTCCACTGATGTCGACTCAAATCATTCAGAAACAATTTTACATGAAAAATCTGAATCAAGTATCTTAAATAAATGTACTGCGGTAAAACCTAAAGTTTAAAGTAGCATGAAATACAAATCTCAATGTAAAGTACAAATTACTCCTAACTATATTTTAGTAAAAGTACTTGGTTATTTTCCACCACTGGTCTAAACTGTGATGATTTAACATTCGTTTGTTTTCAGTGTCCTGATGAATCTGATGAACTCAGAGACTGAAACGTCTGAACTCAAAGTCCTGATCCACGTTAAAGTCTGGATCAGTTTTTTCATCAGTAAGAACAACTCACCTCTCTGCAGCAGCTTCTCTGTCCCTGTGTCGTCCTGTGGTTTCTGGTCTGTGGAGGGTCTCACTCCGTCGGTCTGGGTTTTGGTCCGGACCCCCCTCCTCCCTGTCCTCCCTTTAAACACTAACAAAGGCTCTGAGAGCTGCTCAGTGAGGCGTGGAGGGGCCCCGCTTCACACTTAAAGGGCCAACAACGTAACCTGCTGAACCCTGCTGCAACACAAAGCCAATACTCCAGTCAAAGTACAAGTACTGTCCTATGAAGTACTCCTATACAGTTAGAAGTACTACTTCAAAATTTTTACTCAGCTTGAAGTACTACAGTACATAATGTAAAATGTACTTACAAATGTAGCAGTACTGCAGTCAGACAGTGATTTCTGTGAGTTTCTGATAAAATAAAGTATTTTAATCGCTGTTGATAAGATGAACGAACAGATTTAATGTTTTTTTTAAATGTTTATGTTGTGACAGAATAAAACATTAGTATTTATCAGTTCATCGTTCTGCATCTGTAAAATAACTAAAGCTTCAGATAAGCTGCCTCCTGCTGTCGCCTCCTGCTGTTGCCTCCTGCTGTCGCCTCCTGCTGCCTCCTGCTGTTGCCTCCTGCTGCCTCCTGCTGCTGCCTCCTGCTGTCGCCTCCTGCTGCCTCCTGCTGTTGCGTCCTGCTGCCTCCTGCTGTCGCCTCCTGCTGCCTCCTGCTGTTGCCTCCTGCTGCCTCCTGCTGCTGCCTCCTGCTGTCGCCTCCTGCTGCCTCCTGCTGTTGCGTCCTGCTGCCTCCTGCTGTCGCCTCCTGCTGCCTCCTGCTGTTGCCTCCTGCTGCCTCCTGCTGCTGCCTCCTGCTGTCGCCT
>JAUMHL010000158.1:0-12789 GCA_032362345.1 Sandelia bainsii | reverse complement strand
CTGACTTTCATGTATGTCACTGTGACCACTTGAGCCAGGGTGTGAACGACTGTGAAACCGCCTGGGTACAATTGAAATATATATATATAAGGGATTGTAAGTAGGGTGAATGGTTTATAGATCCTTCTGTTAGCAACTGGCACGTCACCTCATCCACATCACATGCAGCGTCATTCCTGGCTAGAAAACATGGCAAATATCACCATGTGTGCTGTATCCTACCCTGGACTGACCACATTTCCACCCACCACCATGCCTCCACTCGATTTGACTGTGTGTGTGGGAATAGTGCAGCAGAGTGGTGGTAGAAATGAGCAGGGAGGTTGAACCAGGAAAAGGAAGAAAAATGTGGGCAGAATTAGGGAACTATCAGGGAGCAGAGGAATAGAAAATTAGATCTCTCTACATTAGCAGTGGTCCTTCTCACTTTCATTGTTACCTTGCACTTTGAGTTTTTACCCTCAGGGTGGCGCTGGAAGTAAGACTAACTATAGATTATTTCTCAGAGATGATTGCAGCCAAAAAAAACACATCTAATGCTTTGAGGAGAGTGTAAAAACTAATTTTGATGATGTATTAAGTGTTTGGCTTGGAAATTACAGTGTTTTAGTAGAAATCATCTTCTACTTGGCAAAAATGGCCTATTACATTTATTACTGGGAATGCAGGACCCTGAACTTGTGGATCTTTTTGAGAATAAAAAAAACAATGTGAAGAAATAACAATGACTTTACATAAAAATAAGTAATGTAGGGTTGTTTTAACTGCATTAAATACATGCAATCAAAAGAATGTTTGTTCCAGACAAGAAGGAAGAAGAGTTTAATTTTCAGTGTTTTTTATGCAAAAAAAGTATTTGAACTGTAAAGTAAGTAACAGTAAAAATGAACCTGATAATTCTGATTATTCTTATCTATCTAAGTGGTAAGAAGATGATTCATTTTATTGAGTCTTCAGTGAGGGATGTCCAACATCATTTTCTCAGAGCAGTGCTGTGTCATTTTCTGTCAGGACAAAGAGTCGGACACTTAAATAAAGTAGCTGAACACATTACTGTTCAAATTATGCAAAGTATTACTATCAAATCATTCTAAACATATACAATTCTCTCAAATATCTCAAATAATCTTGTCTTTTATACTTCAGGGTTACTGTTAATATCTTTACTGACGTTACTGACAGGTGTTATATAAAATACAGTGACCTGATAATAAGGCGACTTTAGTGTTAATACAAGAGAAAAAAACGTACCGTTAGCAGATCGGTTCCCTGAAATACAAATAACAGATTGTTATTATCAAAACATGTAAAATAAAATCAATTTAAGACTATCACAGGTGCAGGTTCAGACATGAAGAGTAAGGAATTCTTCATAGCCAAAGCTGTTTTGCTTAATCAGTGTTTTTTTGATGACAGTTAATATAATATAACAGCCTATGAGGTTGTTATTCTCAGGAAGACAGTTTCTAAATTAGCCACAGCTTTTCCAGCTGATTAGACAGAGCTGCAGGTTCCATATGTGCAACCAAAATTAAAACCAAATCTGTGTGTATATGAGTAAAAACATTCCCCACCGTGTTTCCTTTTGTACATGCACCATCCACTGATTAAGGCAAACGCTATGAGCAGTCCAATGGCTATATTAATAATTTTAAGACCATCTGAAAGACAACAGAGATAAAACAACACAATATTTCATCAACACGATAAATAAGTCATACTGAAAGTGTTTCCATTGTTTGGAAGGTTGTTCTCTGCCTGACTTTAAAGGATTTACATGTTAACATTTTTTTTCTGAACCTTCACCAGATGCACCTAACAGATACAGTTCTTGATATGTAAAACAACATAGCGGCTAGATTTGAGTCATCTGGAACAAAATGTGCTGTCTTCTCTGTGGTTTAATAAATCAAAGCTAAAATTATCTTTCATAACCATTGTTTGATCTTAAATCCAAATGTCTCCAGTGTATAGCAAAAACAAATTAATTAACCTTATCGTATTTTCAAAGGTTACTGTATGTCAGTAGGTCCAACCACTTTCTAAACTGAGTAAACTTTGAACTAGATCCATGTTAAATATGTTAAATTGCCCGTTTTTAGTGTTACAGCAATAAAATTACTAGTGTCTCTAGTTACTTATTTGGGCTTTGCTCCCTGTATGAACCCGTCATGATTCTCTCCCTGTTTAAAATGTGTAAAAATAATAATGACTAACTAAAAAGTGATGTTTGCCTCATGTTAATCTAATAATCACGAATTAGGTCTGTGTAGGACCAGTAATATTTGCAAACTGCTCTTTACTGCTCTTAACATAATATTGTCACACTCAGGTCTTCACTATCTGTTGCTAGTTAGATAGTTTACCAAAAACTCTACTGACACACAGACTAGAAAATGCACAGGTCCTAATTATGTAGTTGTTCCTGCATTTCTGTGGTTTATGTTAATTTGACATCCTTACTCACTGAAATTAAACAGCAGATCTGAAAATGTGTAAATTCTACTATAGTTTGAGTTAAATATACAACATTAGTTTTACATGTCACTGTTTATAACACAAGGCGTTTTTTCCTCTGCGATGTGACTCTGAGACGAGGCACTTAAAAAAAATCCAATAAATTTACAGTATACCCACTTCTCCAGGGACCACTGCATGCACACACACACACAGTAGCTTTATGGACCAGGCATCATAGAGTATCTGCACTATTAAAGGCTGTACAGTGCTACAGCAAACACACATTAAAAAGAGTGATAATTCAAAAATTTGTAACTACTGAGCAAAGCTAAGCCGCAAAGAAACACAAACAATGAGACCATTTACATGTATTAAATGTTTCTCACCTGCAAGTGTTCTCCAGTTAAAGCTGTCGTCAGCGAACATTAAATCGGTGATGGATCGATCGACCATCCATCACCATCGATCAACCAACAAACTACAGACAAGGAGTCACGTCCTCTGATCTCAGTCTTACCCCAGTTGGTTCTGATCACAGCTTTGTCCAGTTTGGTGATGATGTCTTTCTTCAAACCAGAGAGATGAAACACCTGCTCCAGTCTGAGTGTTGTTTCAAGTTAACACTCATCTGGAAGGTCCCATCATGGTTGATGAGGATCTCTCCTTTGTCCACGTCCTCATGAATCTCGTCTCCATCTTTCCTCCAGAACATTGTGGCTGTGTCAGGGTAGAAACCTGTAGCGTGGCAGCTGACTGGAGAGGAGGGAGACTTCTGGAGGAGAGACACTGAGGGAAGATCTGCAGAGAGCAGAGGTCACAGTTTAGTGCAAAACAGTCATATTGTTCGATATTGATAGGTCATGTGATTCTACCTATTGTCAGCAGAGATCTTCTCCCACAGGAGAAATACATCTTCAGCCTCTCAGGACACTGTTGGATGAGGTAATTCTTAATGTGAGCCAGTCCAGCTTTATCATTGTCCCACTTGAATTTAGTGATGACAGCCTGTGGTTTTGCAGCAATCCATGTCTCTGTCTTTAAATCCAGCGCTATGAAGTCTTCTCCATCATAACCATACTGATTAAAACCATTGACCTCTTCAGTCTTGTCATCCCATTCACAGCCAAACATCCTCTGGAAAACGTGGACACCTGCAAGAGAAGAATTAACAACTTTGTAAAATAGCTTAACACCTGGTGAAAACCTCACAGTTTCCTATAGCCTGTCTATGTGGTAAGGACTGTGTTCTTGACTCATACAGTAGTACACAAATGTGCCCATAAAAATAACATTTTTGTAAATGTCGTAAACTGGATGATTGAGAACGTTCACAGATATATATTTGAATGTTCATGATTTTATGGTTCTATCTGTTCCCTATATCATAAACTGAAATAATGAACGTAATAATGAACTTTCTTGATGGAAAGGGAAACATCTTCAAGAACTTAAAGCCCTCAAGTCCTGTTTGCACTGAACAGCATTTTCTGGGATAAACATGACCTGGATGAATCCTCACAGACGTAAACATAAATGTACCTCCAGTTTGGTTGAAGCGCTGCATCAGAACTGTAGTTTTGTTGTTGAAGAAGCTGTGACTAGAACGACACTCATCAGTGTACCCATCAATGTGCTGTGGATCAGTTTCCACTACTTTTTTCATCCAGTCCTGTTTAGGTTCTGCCCTTCTGATGTTGCTGTCACAGTAAATCACCTCGACTCCATCAACCATTACAACGCCAACAAACTCTGGCCACGTTCGGTCTCCGAACAGTCCAGTGTAGAGAAATATCATGGAGTGAGTCACTGTAGAAGAAACACGTTTAATATTAAGGTCTGCATTCTTTTTGTGTGATTATATTATTTTAGTTTTTTGTGAGAAGCACACAGAGACATATACAATGTCCTTCCATATTTTTTATTTGGACACATTCTTAACTTATTCACTGCAGTTTAAGTAACGAGATGAAGTTGAAAGGCAGATGAAAGGAATTTCCCAGACATAATGTGGATTAATGTTAAATCACTTTGTCTTTTACAACAAACGCTTGAAATAACACGTGGTCTTGCCTGCCTTGTCTGACAGAAGAGGACTAACAAAAAGAAAGTTCTCATCATATGTCTACAGTTGAACTTCATGTTCACGTTGTCAAGGTCAGTGAACTGAGAGCACAAACTCAAGAGATCTGATGGTTGGAAAGAAGTTAGAGACCTAGTTTTAAAATCTGCTGGTTCGATTTTCTCACACATCTATATGTGGTTGGTTTACCTTTACCAGGAAAACAGTGTTCACCACAGTTTTACAGGAAATAACACCTTCTTGTGGCAGATCAGCTCAAAGTTTTCCTCCACTTTAGAAAAGGTTTGTTGTCAGGTCAGAGGACTGGTAGGTTGATCTTTTAGTGCCAAACAAGTTACAGTAAATGTCAGTTCACTGTGATCGAGTGTGAGCTAATTATTACAGTCAATTAAAAAGCATCATATATGGCACAGTTCTACAGTTATGATTTTGTTTCATCTGAGACTTTTATTCTATACAGAGTAAATTAATACACATTCTTTTAAAAAACACGTTACCCAACAAGTGCCAAATGAATTTCTCATGTGCTCGTGTGTTCATGACTTCTGATTCCAGTCTTGCCCCAGTTGGTCCTGATATCTGCATTTACAAGAGGCAGACAGAGACAGAGACCAGCACTATCCTCCTGTGGCCTGGATGACTGAAAACTTCCACAGACATGGTTAATGGTACAACAGATGCAGTACAATCCACAGTTTGTTTTATTATTCACACTAAATTGTGTCTACTAGACACAAATGAAAGGATATTTAGTCCTTTTCTATGTAACTGGACTCATATTGAGTCAGTTCTTAATTGGAATTAATAAAATTATCAAACATGCATTTCTATGCATTAAATAAGCATCTGCTTCATGCCCCGTTTTTAAAGCACCCTATTTTACTATTTGAATCAGGCTATTGAAATGTACCATCAGCAAATATAATTCCACCATAATGCCAGGCTGTATATCATATATAGATGGACTGCATTTTCTGACACCTGTCAATCATAACTAGCATTAAAATTTTCAGCAATTTCTCTCCACAGCAGTGGAACTACATACTGGGAACGCCATTTTGGAGGCTCCGTTTTTTAGCCATCACAATTTGGTCTTTGTCAAAGTTGCTCAAAAACTTACATTTGCCCATTTTCCTGCTTCCAACATGCCAGCTTCATGTTAATGTGCTGACTAATATGTCCTAAGATTTCACAGGTGCTGTAAGATAATCAATGGTAAGGACCTGTGAAGTGAGTGACCTTAACCTGTGATGACCTAACTATAAAGTAAGAGAGTAAACATATAGTTAAATGTCTGTGAATAATAATACATACTTCATTGATCCCCTTGGGGAAATCATTGTTTGGACAGCTGCTAGACCTGTGTCAGCCCTACTACGGGGTTTTGATGTCTTGTCCAAGGACATCTTGGACATGTAGCTTGCCAGAACTGAGAACTGAACCTCTCACCTTTGGGTTGGAAGATAACTGCTCTACCCACTGAGCTATCATGCCGCCCCAGATTTGTAGTTAGGTCCAGGTCATGCATATCTCAAAAAAGGCTGTTCAGTGGAAACTGGACTTGTTTTTGAGTTCTTGAAGAGGTTTCACCTTCCACCCAGAAGGCTTCATCAGTTCTGACTGACTGGCTGGAATAGCAGGTTTATAAACCCTGTGGAGTCTTGAATGGTTTTACCCTGTGGCCATACTACCTTCCCTGTCTTTGCACAGTCTTTTGTACCTCACCTGCTGAATGCTGTTCTCTGCTGAGACACCACCTGTTCTAGTAACCTGACAGTTCTCTCAAATAGTCTTTATTCACTAACCAGTGACCAGAACTAAACTGTAAACAGTGAAGTTGACTACTTGGAGACACTTATGCTGAAAACAAAAAAGTGACATCTCCTGGTCAAATCATGATATTGCATCGCATTGAAAGATTAAAAGCAAGAACTCAATTGTACAAAGTCATGTGAACTTCGCTTGTGTATTTAAAATGCAGCAAAAGAAAAAAAAAATCAGATATCTACAAACTACTGTAAAACAATAATGATTATTGGATCAAAATATATGATGATCAAAATGGCAAATTGTAGAAATTATACATTGCATATTATAATTAAATCCTAATAATATTTTAATCTCAGTACCTTTGTTGCTTCTATGGTTTTTAGCTATTAGTTTTGTAGTCCTATTTAAGTAACAAGTTGTTGTGAATGGGGTGAAAAGTGTTTTATTCTTAACTATGGTTGTGTGTTATGGAAATCTAAGCATTAAGTAAATTCTAAAATAAAATTTATAAGAGTAGAAGTGATATTTCTCACTCTCAGTGAACTCACACTTTGAGCTACAACCCTTAGGGTTGTGCTGGAGACAAGTAAGACTAACCACTGATTATTTCTCACATGAAAGATTATTTTATATATTGTGACTTCAATGCTCTCAATAATGTTTATGGAACAAACTCAAGATGTGTATAAAAGTATATTGTCCTGTGTGCTGAGAGAGGAGGTTCACCTATACTAAAGTAGTTTTGTGACTTTATTTGCTTTATTCTGAAATAAAGGGCTTGAAAGCGGCGGCTGTCTGACATAAAAAATCAAAGGCTATAATCTGACCACATGAATTCAGTCATCCAGATTATTTAATTTGTGCTCTCACAATTTAGTTTTTTTCCTCCTCTATGGGACCTTGTGGGCTCATTATTCAGTCCCAAAACCAAAGTTTAACGTTTCTTGAGGTTTTAAGGAGAGTCTTAAAAAAATACAATCCCGATAATGTTTTTAGTGTTGCGTTTGGAAATTATAATGTTTCTGCAGAAGTACCAACACTAACGAAATGTAAAATGGGTAATGTAGGATCCAGAATATGTGGAGCTCTGAGAGCTTTAAATAACTGTGTCTCCCGTGTGAAGAAATAAAAATGAGAAATGTATCATGGCTGCAATAACTGAATTAAATACGTGAAGTGTTTAATGAGACTTAAGGTAGAAAACAGACAGAAACAAGTAAGTTTGTTTTAGTAAAAACAAGAAGGAAGAAACGTTTTTTTCCTTTGATTAAAAATAAAACCACAAAAGAACATTGGGAATTTGGGAAGTTTATTTATCTAAAATCCTTAATCCAACAAATTCATGACAAAACTGTAAAAATGAACACTTAACACTAAGAAAATGTTCAGGTCTTCACTTTGGTAAGTTTTTCCTATAATTTCTGATTATTGTCTGTGGAGGTGAGAAAAATGCTCGATTTTATTGACTCTTCATTGAGGGAAAGTCAGCGTCCTCCTCTCAGAGCTCTTCCATTTCATTTTCTGACAGAGCAAAGGGACAGAAAGTTAAATAAAATAGCTGAACTCATTACTGCTCACATTACGCAAGGACTTGTTGTTTTATGGTGTTCAAGTAAAAACGTACCATTAGCAGGTTCAACCTCTGAAATACAAATGACAGATTATTAATAATATTGAATAAATTAAATTATATCATAAATAATAATAAAAATAAAATGACAAATGTAGTTTATTTTGTGTGCATGGGTCAGTTTATTTTGGACATTATATTGAATGTCAAAAAATCATGGTTTGAGTTACAGTACTTCACTGAGATTAGAGGACTTTCATCATCATCACAATTACAATAACATACATGTGGGTAAAGCAGTAAACAGTAATATAAATAATCAGGTTAAACCAATGAAGTACCAAACCGATAGAATGAAAGAGAGGGAAGGTATATTCCTCACCGTCGTCTTTGTTGCGCAGGCAGCATCCACAGATCAGACTGAACAGTGTGAGAAGAGCAGCAGCAATTTTAAGCTTCTTAGTAATAGAACGGAAATCTGAATCTGAAACAACAACAAACCATCCATATCAATAAGCAATATTATGTGATATGTGAAAGTGTCGATATTGTCTATAGAATAGTCATTTGTGTTACAGAAATGTTTCATTATATTATACTATACAATTATATTGTATTATACATTCACTAATGTTAAATTAAAACACACATACTGTTCCTTATTGGTAGGTCATGTGAATCTACCTGTTTTCAGCAGCGAGCTCCTCCTATAGGTCAAATACTTCCAAAGTCTATCAGGACAGTCCTGGGTAAGGTTATTCCAAATCTCAAGCGACCTGATTTTATCTTCCAACTCAGGCTGTTTTTCTGAAAGATTCCATGTCTGTGTCTTTAAATCAAATTCTGCGATGTATTCTCCATTATAACCAAACCGAATGAAACCATTAACCTTGTTAGTCTCATCGTCCCACTCACAACCAGTCCTCTCCTGGAAAACGTGGACACCTGACACGGAGGCAAAGACTGTTGTGAGTTTAAACCAAATAGCCTACTTAACAATCTTGAAATCTTACATTGTAGGTGACATGTTTACAATGACGCTACAGTATATGGTGTATTTGTATTTGTGTATATGTCCATGAAGGTATGTCTAAGTGTATATGGGTGATTGTGTGAACGGCTCTGTGTATGTCCATTTTACTGTGCTGTACTGTAGTGTGTTGGTGGCTTCCAATAAGGCCTTTCTAATGTGTGAATATCCATAGTGCTTATCTATTTACTCCATAATGAACAGAATAAAGATATTTAACTGTAAAATATAAGAATAACTATGCTGTACCTTCAGTTTGATTGAAGCTGCGCGTGAAATTTTTGACCAAGTTAAGGAGACTGGAACTAGTGAGGCACTCATTGAAGTACCAATCCCTATGTTGTGGATCAGCTTCCATTAGTTCTTTCATCCAGTCCTGTCTGGGTTCTACGCGTCTGATCTCGCTGTCATAGTAAATCACCTCGACTTCATCAACTGCTGCAACACGAACAAACTCTGGCTGCGTTTGGTTTCCAAACCATCCAGTGACAATGAACCTCAAGGAGTGAGTCACTGTGAATGAAACAGGTTTTCTATGTAGTTTTGTGTGCATTTTGTGTGACTATACGATTTACTTTGCTTTTAAGGCTTAAAACAAACAATTTCCTTCAACATCTGTTTAGACATCACCAAACCTCATCCACCACACTGTATAAGAAACGAGATCATCCTGCTACAAACTGTAGCTTCAAAGTAAAAACGTTAAAGACAAACAAACACAACCAAACAGCAAGCTGCAAAGTTTTATGCCAGAAATTAAAAAGCAGTCAAAAAATAAATGTAGTTTTAATTATGTCATAGATGAAAAGCTATGAAGCAGATAAAATACATTTTTTAATTAAAAAAGTTAACAAAAACAAAAGTTGAAATAAAGTGACCTTACCTGCAGATGCAGCGTGGCAGAAGAGGATTAACAAAAGTAAAGTTTTCATCATTGAAATTCAGTTGTGTGTTCAGCTTTGAATGACTGATAAGTCCTAAACTCAAACTGGCATTATCAAGCTTAAAAGACTGAGAGCACAAACTCAGGAGACTCAAACTCAAGTGAGGTCACGCACCCACCTCTGAAAAAAACCATGGTATCATGTTCCCACACATCAAACGATGGTTGTTTTACCTTTAACAGGAAGAAACTGCCACAGTTTACAGGAACTCATGTCTTCTAAAGTGAGTGAGTGATTTCTCCTTTGTATCTCATAAAGTGATAAATAATACATTACAAAATCTCTGCAAATCTGTGAGCTGTATAGAATGAACAGTTAAACAAGCCTGTGTAAAAAGTAATTCTAACCCAAGTTCAGAAAGATCCACATAACCAGGAGGAGAAATCACAGCACACCAGTGGTCAACCAAGTGCTAGGCACTATGCTGCGTGATCCGCCAAACATTTAGCTAACAAGCCAATCTTCCAGTTTAATGATAGAAACCATAAGATTAAAGTTATTTACTTGTAAAAGGCGTTCATTTATGTAGAACTCCTGCAAAAAATAAAAATAGCACAGTGTTTTACTTTCTCTATCTCTCATGTGAAGTAGTTGTTTGTGCTTGTTGATCATTTCCTGTGCAGTGGTTTATGTCGGTGCACAGTTTCCAGAACTACAGCAGTATGGACTGTGGTTTACCGACACCTCACTTTCCATGAGATCAGTGCTGTTCAAAACACTTAAACCTTAGAACACGGATGACAGACAACATTACAAAATTATTCACATTTCAGAATTTATGAAGAGACAAATAAAAAAAGCTCTTTGTACTTTATTAGAATTATATAAAATATATAGGTATAACTGATACTTCATTAATCCCCTTTGGGAAATTCATGTGCACTGGCTGCTCCTTAGAAGCACCAAAGATTCTGGGATCATGGACAGTTTGACATGTGGCCACGAATCGAGGGTAAAACTAGGACTCAAACCACTTCACCAACTGACATAAAAAAAAAACAATAATATAATCAGGGGAGAGCGGGAACGCAGTCCCCCACTACCAGAAAAACGCAGTCGAGATTCCCACGTTTTGGGAGTCATTTGCAGGACTCAGCACAACCGGAGTGGCTGAGCCTCACCCTGCATGAAACACCTTCTTGATTATGTTTCTTATTATGCGTGATTATGTGTCTCCCCTGCAAGGTCTAAGTTTTTAGTTGATTTGGAAGCATTTGACTTCGCCCTCATTTTAACCCTTTGAAGTCAATGGTGTAGTTGGTTATTTTTGACTACCTTTGATTTTATCTTTATATTTCAGCTGAAAAACAGTTTACCATGTTAAAGTTTTTGATTTTGTTTTTTTAGCACAACCACAACCACTGTGTGATGTTACAGTTATTTTTTTCATTTTGACTTACTGGAAATTGAGTCATGGCAACTAGACCTCTTTCTTTTTTGTCATATGAAAACAAATAATCTATTAAAATTTAATAGTAAATTACAAACAGTAATGCAAAATTAAAAAAATATTTGTTAAATATTTAATAATGATTAGTTAATGATAATTTTTTGATTAACTACAGTTTTGCATTGAACACAGAAGCAGTAAACTCACAGTAACAGATTCCTTATAAATACCATTAACAGTGTTACATTTACAGACCTGATGTTTGCTTCATTTGTACACAACACTTTTACATGTTGTGCTCTGTCCCTGAGTAGTTTTCTTCTTTTTACAGTTAACTTAATGTGTCATTTGTTTAGTGAATAGCACTTTATGGCAAACAGGTTTCATAGATATTTGTATAAATAAACTACACTTGACTAAATGTAAACACAATATAAATATTAGATATAATATATAAATATTACTTTGGTAAAAATCCATATACATATTTATAAAAAAAGCTAAAAAGGTTTGTGCAGACATGATATTTTCACACCAACATTCCTCCACCAGAACTTTGTTGGTACAATGATGCGTAGTGCTCATCTTCACTGTCCTCAGGTTCAGAGTCGTCCTCCTGAGAATTTGAGTTAGACTCTGTGTTGGAGACTGTTTCAACCTGGTAACAGATGGAATTGATATCAGTACACATTATATGCCAACACATCTGGGATACTTATGCAAGATGACTCAATCATTTTCTAAAATATGGTTTAGTCAGCATGTCAGCAGAAAGATACAATGCATGTAAGTACATTAATTCTCCATTGAGTTCAGGAATCAAAATTTCTGCAGATCATTTTGCAGCACAATTAAATATGCTTAATGTGTAATTAATACAGTCTGTTAATAGTAAATAATTACAGTCAGCATCATTTTGACAGTAGCTGTTGCATTTGTATCACTGCTTTGTATTAATTCAAGTGCGCCTGTCTTCTTCGGTACAAAATGTTAAAACGTTGTTTATAATAATCTATTATTTTGAATAAGTGTAGTTAGTTCTGCTTCAGCTCAACAAAACTTCTTCTATAATATTGTTTTTTATAATTGGAAGCTTGCTGAACAAATCAAATTTTGTATTAACTTTAGTTAACTTTATTTAGCATAATTTCTCTTAAATTCATAGTGCAGATGTAAATAACAATCAACAAAAGTCAGGAGAAAGAGCTGGAAGAATATTTTTCATCTAATTAAGTTAAATGGAAGGACCATCTTTCAGAGTCAAAGTCTCTCAAAAGTAGTTCACCAGTCTGCAAAACTTTTCCAGCCTTATGTCCCAACTTTTTTGAGATGTGTTGCTGCCATCAATTTCAAATTATTTTATTTTTCTCTTAAAATAGTACATTTTCTCAATTTAAACATTTGATATGTTTTCTATGCTCTACAGTGAATAAAATATGGGTTTATGAACTTTACAAATCATTGCACCTTCTTCCGTTAAAGGGAGTTTTTCCTCTCCACCGTCGCCTAGTGCTTGCTCAAGTGGGACTGTTGGGTTTTCTATAT
>JAUMHL010000157.1:0-12817 GCA_032362345.1 Sandelia bainsii | reverse complement strand
ACCGCAAGAGGGCATTCAATGAGTCGTGGTACAGAGACTACACATGGTTGGAGTACTCAATCAGTAAAGACACTGTAATTTGTTATGCCTGCCGCCATTTCTCCCTTCCAAATGCCCCTTCCTCTGTATTCAGAACAGAAACTGGCTTCTCCAACTGAAAAAAGCTTTGTGTAAAGAAGGTGGCTTTAAAGACCACTCCAAATCAGAGCACCACCGAAATGCTATGTTTGCGTGGAAGCAGCACGAAATGGCCACTCAAACAAAGTCATGCATAATAGATTCTATTAACAAAGAGAGAGAAAAGAAAAGTAGGGAGAACCAGGCATACATTAAAACTATTGCAGAAGTCCTGCTTTTAACTGCCACACAGAACATTTCCCAGAGGGGTCACAGAGGCAACTTTTTGGCTATTTTAGGAGATAGCTAAGCATGATTCTTTCTAGATAAGGGCATGAAAGCTCATGGTAATGCTAAATACACCAGCAAAAACATTCAAAATGAAATGTTGGAATGCCTGGCAGAAATGGTTCAAGAGGGAAATAAAACAGAGTGAGGTGGTCATCAGATATTATTACAGAGGGGGTCATACATGAGGGCTTTCTTGACTTTATGTAAGCTGACAGCGTAGATGCAGCAGGGCTCACTGCTTTGGTCATAAAATGCCTTGAAAAACATGGGCTAGAATATCGCAATAACCTGGTTGGTCAGGTCTACGACGGCGCTGCCGTCATGAGTGGCAGGCACTCAGGTGTGTGTACAAGGATTCAGGAAGTTGCCAAATATGCATTTTATGTGCATTGTAATGCTCATTGTTTAAACCTTGTGATCATTGATAGTGTGAAGTCAGTCTCTGAGGCTGATTGCTTTTTCTCACTTCTTCAAAAACTATATTGTTTTTTGTCTGGATCATATGTGCACATAAAATGGTATGACATTCAGAGAGAAATGTATGATGGTCAGCCTCGTGAACTTCCTAAGCTAAGTGACACTAGGTGGGCTTGCAGGTACACAGCCTGTCGCAACGTGCTCGATAGACTCCCAGCAGTGTACCATTTACTGCAAGAAATTGGGCTGGAAAGTCATGGTGATCGGGCAGTGGATGCTCGTGGCTTACTAGCCCAAATTGATCTTAGCTTTATTGGACTTTTGGTTACTTCCAAGAAAGTTCTGGGTCAGTCCAAATTTTTGTCAGACATGCTACAGTCTTCCTCACTGGACCTCGCAGCAGCGGTCAGTCTTGTGGAATCATTACTTGACACATTGCAGCAATACAGGAGTGAGGCCTTTCTTGAGGTTGTGTGGAAAGAGGAGGAGGAAATGGCAGTAAAGTGTGATCTAAGTTTGGAAAGGACTGAGAGGAGGCAGCCTAAGATGAATAGGCAGCTATGTGCTTACATACTTACTACATGAACTGGTGAGCGTAGAGTTGTTTTAAACGACAGGGAAAACTTTAAAAGACATGCTTTCTATCCAGTGCTCGATTCAATGACTGAACTCCAAAGACGTTTCTGTAAGCTCAACTGCACAATCATGAAGGGAATCCAAGCACTTCACCCTCAAAGCATCACCTTTTTACAAGAAGAGGCTCTTTTTTTCCTTTGCCAAGATTTTTGATTCAAATGTTGATGACTTGGCCAACGAGTTGTATCAGATTAAGAGAGTTTTGGAGAGGAAAGAAAAAGTGCGATGCAGAGGCTTACTACACTTCTAGAATTTGTAGTATTCCTTGAACCATTCAAAGAGGTGTTTCATGAACTGTTTAGGCTCGGAAAAATAGCCATTGTGATACCAGTGAGCAGTGCTTTATGTGAGCGCAGCTTTTCAGCCCTAAGTTTGATTAAAAATCATTTACGAACAACAATGACAGATGAGCGTTTGAGTCATCTTGGGGTGCTGAGCATTGAGTCCTGACGAGCAAAAGCATTAGACATGAATGAATTTGTAAGGCGGTTCAGTTCCCGTCACAAAAACCGAAGAATAATGCTGTTTTAGAAGAGCAAAATGTACAGTAGTCACCCACATGGAACTTTGTGTATGTTTGTGAGAGAGAGATGTTTTGAACTGACAGTATTTGTGAAAAAGTAAAAAGGTTTTTAAAAAATGAATAAAAAGCTGGATTTTCTCACATACTGTGTGTTGAGTATTTTGTCTATGTAAAGTAAAAATGCATGTAAAATTGGTAAGGAGATTTTACTGTGTAAGCTTTTTTTTATTTACATTCAAGTGTTTCAACATGGTGTGACTGGTGAAATGTATAAACCTTAGCAAAACCAGGGATTGTGTGCAAGGATGTTGGACAAATACTTGGCCCCTCTATGAATATTGTGGCCCCTTGATGGCCCCTTACTCAGAAAAATCCTAGATCTGCCACTGACTGTCTGTTATAATGGTCACACTATGACCAGCCCCCAGTTTACAGGCAGCCGTTAATGCTTTACTTTCTGCAAATTGAGCTTAACAAGGCTAATCAAATTTTAGTGTCAATTTAGATCAGGCATGTCCAAAGTCCGGCCCCCGGGCCATTTAAGGCCCGCAGCCAGATTTTGTACGGCACGAGGTTCCGGTTTTAAAATTTATTATATTATTGTACCATAATCATCGGCCCCCGGACTCTTCACATTATCAAATCTGGCCCTCATTAAAAAAAGTTTGGACACCCCTGATTTAGATGGTATTGACTGACTAAGCAAATCCTCACATGCTGTCAAGAAGTGTCTATGGTTTGGATACAATCATATAGTGTTTCATCTATAGGCAGCACCATTCTAGTAGTAGGGTTGTTGCTGTTACACATCGTTGAAAGGTAAGGTCTGGTACTGACAATATGACTTCACAGCCTTTTTCCTAGCTTGATTAAATACAATTTTGGAACTTGTTAATAAGTCATGCAATTGATGGTACGTGTACAGTGTCACTTGATGTCCCTTTGTCAAAGTAGAAGCTTGCAGCTGCTGCCATACCTTGGCAACAAGGTGGCAATCCTTGCTCCACATTGTTCAATTTTAGTGCTGTAATAAGCCAAAGGCTGTTTATCTGTAGGTGTGTCTTGCATCAGGACTGCATTAGCAAATCCTGCTCTTTCAACATATCAACATGTAGATGAACAGGTTGACTATAATTTGGATTTCCTAAGCTGGAGCATTCTGCATGTCAGTGTTTTAAGGCTTACAATTATCCTTCATCCTTCTATTCCTTGTAATTTAGCAGTTAAAGGTGCAGTTTTTAATGCATAATCTGATATCCATGGCCTACTAAATCCTAACCATTCCCAGGAAAAGAAGCACCTGTGCTACAGTTTATAGTTTAGGTACTTTAACAATTGCATTTCTTCAAAGACAGTCTAAGTATTCTACTTCTACCTGACAGTGTGATATAATTGTAATTTGTTGACGTGCATGAGTGTTTTTTTGTTTTTTTTCCCCTCACTCTGTTCTGTGGTGAGGCTGCACCTCAACAAATCACCTGAGTCCTAAATATGCATTTTTGTATGTCAATGTTTTGAAAGCTGAGCTAATACTTGATCGAAAAATGAAGGGCTATATCAGTAATGTTATGTTTCTTCGTTAATTGCAAACTGACATTGAAGGTCTTTAACTAACGTCCTTCGTAAATAAAGGAAAAAAGAAAGAAAAAACTGTGAATCTGGATGTAGAATGTAAACTAAAGAATGATAAGCGATGAGTCTATCACATTATACCAGCCAGAGTCTGGAGGTATATTGGATAGCAGCATATGTGGATCTGATACTATATATGTATCTGCTTCCACTATGGCATTGATTACTCTTCAAGTCATGTACCAAACGGTAATCATTTACTGAACTGGGTTCTTTAATTAGAAAGATTGAAGTATTGCAGGGACTTGATGTTTCCACCAATACTCCTGCCTCTAACATACCTTGGATTATTGGTCGAATACCTTCAATTGCCTCCTGTTTCAAAGAGTACTTAAACATGTTAGCAGATGCTCATGATCTAAATTTGACTTTTACAGGCTCTGTTGATTTACAAAACCTATATCAGTTTCGCGTTTTGACCATAAGCAATCTAGGAACTTTTAATACTTCTTGTTTCTGTTGAGAGTAGCATTTGTGTAGATGTTCTGTGTTCAAATAACCCTCTTTCTGTAAAGCTTTTTTCATAAGTTTTCATTGAAATTCTAATGAACTGCCTATCAGGAAAAATGTGAATGCATTGGTTATTTTGTGGATATCTACTCCTGAACCTGAAGTGCTTTCTTCACCATAGGTCATAGTTCATGTGATGCGTGTTCATCAGCAATGTATAGTGTCACATGTGGAGTAGAGTCAGGCACTTGAAGCCATTGTCTCAATTGTGTTGGTAATTTAACAGCAGCTGCTGCTGCTTTGTGGACCTAAGTAGATGTTTTCAGTGGTGAATGCATCCTTTTTATTCAGCAGTTCATCACAACACTCCTCTTTAAGGAGTCTTTGTTCTCTTGTTGTCAACTCTGGTTCACTGTCTTTTGCTCTACATTGAGTTTAATTGTAGACACAGCCAATAAACCATAGGTTGAATCCAGTTTTCTTCTTGTAGTGTTAAAGGTGTCATGGTCGTAGCCGTTTCTTTTTGGGAAGTTCATACACAATTAATTTTGGGTGCACATTATATTTGCTCTCAGTGGACACAAAGTTGACAGGTGTCTGTGATAAGTAAAGTAGGGGTACAACACTGGTTCTTCCAGCTGTCAGCATTGGAACTGGTTATGTCAAAGATATTACTGTCGTGTTCCCAATGAAGCCTACAGTCTTGAATGACGAGAGACATAGGGAGATGGGCACCTTATTTCTCAAGGCAGCTATGATTAGCTCCTTTGTCAACCATGAGTGGAATTTCTAGTTGGTCTATAGTCACCTCAACAACAGGTTCTTCTTGTGGTTGTGTTGAAATCATTGGTACCATTAACTCCCTTTTCAGCTCCTCTGGGCCCCCCTATTGTATCCAATAGGTTGCTGGTCCAGACCATGGATAAGGGATTTTGTGCCCTCTTGTTCATTAGGACAATTTCTTCCAATGTGGCCTTCCTGCCCACATGTCCAGCATATTGATGGTTGGTCACATGCAGATAAGTTATTCATCGTTGGCAGTACTGGTGACAGTTGTGGTTCTGACTTCCATCTCATTACTTGTTCTGGCATTTTTAGTTGATGTGGGTTGTTTCTGCCTCCCATTCTGCATCTCCCCATTCCATCATTCCGGTTGTCTTTGTAACGTGATGCATTACTCTATGGCATTCTTTGCATAGGTCTGGTTGGATGTTGACCATATGCATCTTGCATGTTGTATCCTCCTGGGCGGTTTCTTCTCATGGGCCCTTGTTCAGGTCTAGGGTCCATGTGTACATGGATGGCAGGGATTGCTGTTCCTGCTGTGGCTGCTATTGGACTTGTATCTGCAGGTTTCAGTGTTTGCACCCTTTTTACAATCACTACTGGAGCTTGTCTTCTTCGCGTTATCTTTCTTCTGTTCGGTTAGCTCTCCCAGTTGTAATTGTGTTAACTTTGAGGTCATCTGTTTATTCTGCTCTTCTAATTATCTTTTTCTTTTCTGCACCGTTCAACATGGTGCACAACATGTTTAGATAACAATGGTCAATCCCTTTTCGTCTCAAGCACTTGCCATGCCAGGCTCTTCTTGACCATCATCTTAAACATCTGTTATGTTGTTAGCATTCCATGCATTCCTCATTTTGGCTTTTCCTTCTGCAGCATCTCCTACAGCTCTGAGTTGTTGAAGCCTCTGCTCCTCCAGGTGTGGTATTTCCTTATCAGTGGGGGAGTCTCCTTTCTCTCATGGTTTCTCCTCCTGTCTTCTGCCTCTTACGCTGCTATTTCTTCATTCACTCTCTTTCCCTTATTTGCACTTGCTGTTGCTTTCTCAGACGGCCTTTAGACACCAAGCCTTCAGCTATACTTCAACTTGTATGTTTCCGTCAGGCTCATCCTTTTAGCCCTTTGTTTTCCATCTCCTCAAACCTAGGAGTGAAAGTCCTCACCAGCCTTATGTCCTTTTTTTTCTTGTTTTCCAACCTAATGAGGAGTCTCTGAGGAGCATCTGTGAAGAAGCTTTTCCCTCCTCCCTTCTTGAATGTTTTTCTTTTCCTTCTGATGGCAGCTAGATCACTTTGGCATCTTTTTCTTTTCTTGCATTCTTTGCATGTATTGCTCTTTAGCTTGGCTGTTAGATTCTTGCTTCTGGTCTCAGTTTCTGTAGATGTGCCTCTTTGTGGTTGTTGGTTTCTTTGCCATTCTCCCAGCTTTCTCTGCAAATGGTGCTCTTAAGTGTTTGAGAGTAACTGTCCATGTTGTTTGTCTCTGTTGTGTCAGTGCAGTTCATTTTTATGTGGCTCCAAGGTCATTTCTCCTTCTGTGTCTTTTTTTTTTTTTTTTATTTCAGCTAATGGGTATAATCTTGCTCTAAAAGGGTTAGTGTTTTTTATTCTTGGTTCAAAGAGGATCTCAGCATGATGTGAAGGAGGGTTTTCAAAGGTAAATGCTTCTACTTCATTCAGTGTTTTATTTTACAACCGTTTTATTTGTTTCCACTCCCCCTTCATTTAATTTTGATTTCTTCTCTAAATTTTTCATTGTTGTTCTGTAATTGCTCCTGTCCTGTTTGAACCAAAATAATACCTTCCGTTCTTTAACTCTTTTGCTCTTGTGTTTGCATTTTTGTCTGAGGACTTGTGATGTTTGATGTTTATCTCCTCTTCTTCATAACATGCAGCATTGAAGGTACTCTTTATAGGCCCTTTTTAGTCTCCTGAAGTTCTTTTATTTAATTTTATATATTTTAGAATTTTGTTGTTTGCACTCTAGATGGTGCTTAGCAATCAAGTCCATAGAAGAGACTCCTTGTTATTGTTCTCTTCTTTATCTGACTAATATTTTTATTAATATCAGCACTAATGTCTTTAGCAGCTGTTGTAGCTTTTCATTTACTTCCTGCTATTGCCCTAAAAAATATAAAAACCTAAAAAAAAAATCTCTAATTTTCCTGATTTAATCTAATTCTGGATTTCCTCCTTATTTTTTTTCTACTTCCCAGCTTCCTACTGTACTTGTCCTGGCTTTATATATTATTTAATTTAATTAATGGTTTGTGTTCACCTTCTACGGCAAACCCATGTACTCGTAAAAATGAATTTAATTCAAAAGATGCTTCTCCTTCTGGGTCTTGGCAAAGTTGATCCAAAATCAGGCCTGTGGTATGCACCCTCCAAATTTCATGCAAACATGAGTCCCATAAAATATTAGGAAAATCTTGTTTTACTTGTGCTATGTTTGTTCACTTTGTCATGTACCAGAGCTTTTAATTTAATTAATTGTTCAGTCTGCTACCTTTCAACGTTGTCTTCATCAATTTTAGTCTATTTTAACCAAAAGTGAGTTCTAATTCTATTTGTTGTCAGATCATTATCATTAATTTCTTAACAATAAGCCATGCAACAACCAAGGCCCACAAAATGAAAGATGTCATAGCAAATAAACTAAAAATACACCAGTACCTGTTCTGCTTTGTTGTTTGATCCTGATCTGTTTAGGACTAAGTTCCATACATATTCTATTAAGCATTCACTGCTTTCATTATTTTATGATGTTATTCAAAACTCTTGTTGTTGTACGAAGCCTTTACTTATTCTAGTTAATATTTGAATTTAAATGAAATATTCTTCTACAATCAAAGGCTATCATTCTTATTGTACCAGCATGTGTCTTTTTTATTTTATTTTTTTTATTTCTTCTAGTGTTCTATCATATTGCTTTGTTTTAAAGGTATCTGAGCACGAATGTACTTAATATATGCCCAGTAGTAATTGTTTGCAGCAATATGTACTTTCTTAGTATTATTCTTTATTAATTATTACCAATTATTATATTGTTCTTAATACTAATCAAGTATTATTCTTGTTATTACTTTGTACTCACTGTTCTTTACCATGTCCAAACTATTTATTATTCAATCTTACCTACTTCTTATCAAAGACCTTACTACTTGCCCGCAAGTGTAGTGTCTATTGTGTGTATTATCTGTTCCAATGTAGTGAGCCGGCGTGTGTATGTATGTGTGTTTCCTTACTGTATCTTCAAGCAACGGTATGTGTACCCCCTTTCTGCTGACTATACATTTTTCTTTGTTCTGAACTTAGGCTAAAGGTATGTCTGCTGTGTGTGTGTCCTCTCTCTAGCCCCTCCTCAGGTCTCTTCTATGTGTGTGTCTTGGTATGTGAGTGTGTGCGTCTGCAGGTGGGTGCTGGGCAGACACTGAGAAGAAAAAAAAATCTCCTTCTACCTCATCCGGCAACTTTATCTTCTCTCACTTATTTAAAAATAGGCCCTATCTAAAACGCATATATATGATTCTTTACTCTCTCTTTTGCTCAAGCTCTTCTTTCTTAACATTACAACAAATTAACACAGCTGTTTATGGGGACTTTTAACTATTTTCTCTCTTCTCTGAGCTCTTTGTTGATCTCTTTTGACAAAGGAAAAAGGAAAGGGAGAATCCTTTGAAGTACAACACGGACAAACTACATTTATTATGACTAATTCTACTTGCACTCATTCCTACACATAGGATCCTTAAATATATACAAGATATCTTTTTATTTTTCACTTTCCCCACATTACTTTTATGCGATTGTGCTTTATCTCTTCTCTTCATAAAACAATGCAGCATATGGGTTGGAGCCAGCTCCTATTCTGGAGACTTTCTGTCCTTGATCCCGATTAATTCTGTCCCTGTTTTTTTTTTGTCTTTGTTTTAATGGCTCCAGAGCCTCTATCCTTTAATGTGTACTTTTGTCTAACACGGACTTACTATGCGCTTTTCTCAATATCAATGTCACTTAAATAGGCCTTTTTCTTCGTCATAAAAGGTAGCATGCGGGACTGGGAGTTAGCTCCTATTCTGGAGTCTTCTGCCCCTAAAATAAACTTAAAATTCTTTCCCTAAGTCTTTTTTGCCTTTATTGTTTGTTGACTCCCAGCGCCACTGTCACTAAATGTGTACTTTTATCTAACACTGACTTAACATGTGTTTCCTTTTAACAATAACTTCTCAAAAACTTCTTTTCATCAATAACTTCTTCAAAGCGACTTCTTTCTTTCATAACACTAATTTTCTGTCCCTAAAACTTTCCCTATCATTTAAGTCACTTCTTTACTCTTATTACAGCAGAATTCCTATGTTACCCCCTTTATTTACAGAATAATATTTCAGCAGTAAAGCAATATAGTACAGCATAGCAGCATGCAGTTAGTTATAGTTAGTTAGTTTGTTAGTAGTTGGTTATATTTCAGCGTATTTACATGCATACAATGATTACATGATTCTTGCCTCTCCTGATTCTAAGTTCTTTTGGAGGATTTTACAACCTCACCGTCTGAGCAGAATGAACACAAGAGCTGCTGAACATGAGCAATATGGCAAAAAAATGCTTTGCTTACCGTATCTTTGTGTGCGCACCTTGCTGATGTCAGCGCTCAGAGGTTTGGCAGATCATCTTCTCCTCTTGGCTGACTCGCCAATAAATGTTGTCACAAAAGATCTGACTAAGTTTTAGGCCAAAATTCAATCTAAGTGTTCAGCCGATGTGTTACAGGAGTTCTTCAGTTCTTCTTAAAAATGATCAGGCAGAGAGACAAAAATCAAAGTGTAAAAGGTTTATTGTCAAAAGGAAAAATAGACAAGTAAACCAGTGAGTAAGACCCCGGAGGGTCAGACTACTGTCTATACATTGAGCATAACTTTTATACAGTTTGGCAGCCCCTCCCCTCTAGGAGGAACTGCTCCCAGTGAGCACTTTTCTGTTTCATGTGTTACACTTCTTTTGCCCCGTCAGCATTCTACTGTTTCACATGTTACTCCAGTTAGCCCTCTGCTGTTTCATGAGCAGCTCCATTTTTCCCCCTGTCAATGCTACTCCTCCTCATCTTGGGGAAAACCCCTTACTTCCTCTGTCCTCTGCATGACCTCTCTTTGTTACAGTCAAGTTTAGATCAGCCCCCTTCTTCTTCTTCTTCTGACACACCCATTTTCATCAGATGATTTCCTTTCGCCCTCCGCAGGCCACACACGTTATACATTTTTCCTCTTAGATCAAAGCTGAGTTTTCACTTAATAGTTATATATTTTATACTTTTAGTTTGTGTGGGCCAATATAGTTTCAATGTAGGCCTTCTGAGGTCAAAGGAAGTTTTACACCTATATTTTTAATATTTAGGGTAATACAGCGTAGTATTTGATTTAAAAAATACACAACATATCCCCCCTTGGGGCGTGTAAACGCCCCACACTTATCCAAAGCCTTTTTAGTAAACAAACTATCACTAACTTTACCTGACTTCTGTCAAAACAATTCTTCAAAGAATGTGTAGACTACCATTATCACTTCTGTGAGGATATAGTACATATTTTTCCATCAATAAGCCATTGTCAGTGTCAATGAATGTCATGATCACTTAATTTACTTAATATTGCTTAAAGCTGTTCTTCTTGGTAAGTCATGTTAGTTGAATCTTTAACATGTGACACACAGATAAATGACAACCATAGACTGACCATGGCCTAAACCCTATTCCACCCAGTAAACACTCAATAACATATACATGATTAATTAATTCACTTCTATGACTAATGTCATAAATGAAGAATATACTTTCAGTGTAAATTACTCTAACTAATCATTGTCTTTAGATAAGTGTATAGATACGTTATAAGAAATAAATGCATATATATAAGTATGTGAATAATAACGTCCCTAGCTCCACAGATGCTCTGTGAGTCTTCTATAATGCTGAAATCAGCCTTTGTTATTTTATATAAAGATGTCTAATTCAAAGGAGTCACAGTTCACCTGTAAGCACATAAGGGCCTAACTTCATGCTCCTTATATTACTTTTCACAAAACAGGTTAGCTTTTCCTATTTATAGTATAGTAAAGTAAAAACTTTCACGCTAACTACTCTATCAGAGTAGCCCAAGGGCAGACCTCTGTGATGGCTTATATGAGGAAAAACCCTAAGTGTACTCTTAGTCTCTCTTAAAGTCCCTTTTAAATCTCATTACTTATTTTTCTTCTTACAAATCAAAAACAAACATCTTTTGCAATAGACCTATTTGCTTTTAGTGGACCTTATGCAATAGGCAATGATTAGAAAACAATTTTGGTCAATCGGACAACATCATTTTTCTACTTCCTTATAGGAACAGTTCTCTTGGTTCTTGCTGATTTCCTTCTGCTTTTCCTTGTTCTCATTGGGGTTCCTCTCATGGGGTCTCTGATGCATGGGTGTTGTTATGAACGTTTATGATGGTTCAGCTTGCTATGGATCTCATTCTCAACCAGGCCTCCTACTCTTATGGTAACAACATATTTTTTCTCCTTCGGTGTATAAGAGCATGCAACGTTCATCTGTTAAGTCATATGCATACTAAGGAGTAATCTGTTCCTCTCTATTGTTGATCCTTTGAATATCTCATAAGTTTCCCTTTTCCATATTTCACATCACTAATTCTAAGGTCATCAGGTGGTGTCAACAATGGATATCTTTTTAGATTGCACTGAATCTCCTGTGTTTCATTGCTAAATTTGAGATTGATTTAACATTACTAATCCATAGGGTAATAGATCTAGCACTGGTTATAATTGATATACTTTTTGGTTTTGATTTATCCTTTTTCCTATTTCTTTTATTTATACTGATTTACTAGTTGTCTTCTAAAGGGATCTTTTTTTTTTTTTAAAGCTATTCATCAATGCTCATGTAAACTGTCTTTTCTACACCTGTTGAGCTCAAGCTGACCTGTTCCATGAGCTCCTACTCACTTTCTGCCTGCAAGCTGTTTACTTCTTTCATGTGAAATTGACCTGATGTTACTCCTACCACTCGTTTTAACATGATCTTAATTAAGGCCAAGACACATGTTACAGCCAGCAAAACTCATTAAGATCAATCCCCACACCATGTTCTACAGTGACATCGTGGACGTTACAAGCAACTGTGTCTGTGAGCCTACCATCACCAACACTGTGTAGTTTAAAATCTCTGTTGGATGTACCATAGGCTGTAAATCCATCTATTGTTTCTGGCTATGTATTGGGCATTTAGTTATTGATCCAATTATTAACGTACTACCTGTCACCTGTCTAGAGGCCATCCAGGACTCAAAGATTGCTTTGAATTCTGGTGGCACACCTCTTGGTTCATGATAACTGTTTGATCCAAAGCATACTTTCTCTGTTGCTCTCTTACAGAGGTGGTAAGTAACTAAGTACATTTACTTAAGTACTGTACTTGAGTACAGTTTAGAGCTACTTGTATTTTACTTTAGTTCCATTTTATGTTACTTTTACTCCACTACAAACAAAACAAAGGAAAATATTGTACTTTTACTCCAATACATTTATTTTCGCATCATGGAGGTACTAGTTACTTTTTGCAGGAATAGATTCTTATATAAATCATTACAAATTAGTAAAAGGCTGATGTATCATATATGGATTAACTTCCTGTTACTATATAAGGCATTAAAATCAGCTCCACCTTCACCAACTTCTGTTTCTGTTCCACAGTCTGTAGGTAACAACACATTTTTACCATAATTTTCACCTTTGAGAATTTGTTGAATAAATCTGGACTAAACTTCTACATTTATGTTTTCACCAGCATCAAATTCTATATTAAAATACACTTTTTCCTTGGTGGAGTACTTTTGTAGACAAATACTTGCATTATTACTTGAGTATTGAGTTTGTGTACTTTATACACCTCTGCTCTCTTGTCGAATTTGAT
>JAUMHL010000156.1:0-12837 GCA_032362345.1 Sandelia bainsii | reverse complement strand
TATTTCCTGTGAAGACTGCAATGTATCAGCCAGTCTTTCCTATGTTTCTATGAACTTGTGACACATGAACTTGTTCCTGCTGTTATTCCAGACATGTCTGAGCTCTCTGCCACCTGTCAACTTAAACATGGACAAGCCTCTTCTGTTAAGCTGTGACGTTTAGCAAAATGCAAACATAAAATGCAAACATAACTTGTACGCTGTAGTGTTATCTATTTCATCCTCTCAGATGTAGCTAGGTGGATTTCACAACCCACCCAAACACCTGCAAATAGAGCAGACATTCAACGAGAGACTGGAGGCTGCACAGAAACTCTGATTAACGGTCAATGTAGAAATGTTCAATTCTGTTCAATTTATTATAGATATTTATATAGAAAATCATCTCAAGGAACTTGACATAGAAAGGTCAGGACCCAACAATGAAGAACCCTTGAGCATGCACTAGGTGACAGTAGTTCGACTGGTTGACTGGTTGGGTTGAATGGATAGCAGAGAGAGACAGAGAGAGCGACCTTTAACTATAAGGTTTGTCAAAAAGGAAAGTTTTAAACTTAGTCCTAAAAGTAGACAGGGTGTCTGCCTCCTGAACCTGAACTGGGAGGTGATGCCACAGGAGAGCAGCTTGATAACTGAAGGCTCTGCCTTCTGTTCTACATTTAGAAACTCAAGTAGACCAGCACTCTGTGAAAATGTTCTACTGGGATAATATGGTACTATGAGGGCTTTAAGATACAGTCAATGGCTTGGATATAAGGGGAAAAAAAGCTAAAGAATTAAAAATTAAATCTCTTCTGCTTGCAGGACTGATTACAGCATTTTGAATAAACTGGAAGG
Source organism: Sandelia bainsii (assembly GCA_032362345.1). Taxonomy (NCBI): domain Eukaryota; kingdom Metazoa; phylum Chordata; class Actinopteri; order Anabantiformes; family Anabantidae; genus Sandelia; species Sandelia bainsii. Next base: position 12,000 of record JAUMHL010000156.1, on the reverse strand, counting down.
TTTGTAGGGAGTTATTGGGACATCCTATTAGTAGGGAATTACTGTAGTATAATGTAGAAGTAACAAATGTGTCACAGTCACAGATACAGTGCTTATCATTTTGGCAGTATTTTGCTGAAATAATCTGCCAAACTGCTTGAATTAAACATCTTTGTCTTTGTGTTGGTTATTGGCCTCTACGTCAATGCTTTAATGACTTAAAATAATGGCTGTAGCATAGAGCCTTTTTTCTCGTTGTCTTCTTCCTGCATCCTAACTGGATAAAAACAAACAAACAAAAATTCTTAGGAGGAAGTCAAACATTCCTCTACCTGCTCCTTGCAGGAAGCTGTGTAAGACGTGTCTGGGCCGCTCTGTCACAGTGATTCACTCCACTGGGTTTTAGTAAGCCAACATGTCCTCACCTGGTCTATTTTCTGTCCACTTCTCTATGCTCTGAGTGATGACGATGAACCCTACAGTACAACCATTTCAGTGTAAAATGTGGGAATGTGGGAATGCAGCAGTGTGCTTGTGGGAATGCAAAAGTGGGACTTATGGTGGTAAGCGGCTTATTGATTATTTGTGTGGTATGTGCTGTAAATCCATTTTATAGCAGTGCACATACATTTGCATGCTTAGTGTGATGTGATCATTTATTTGCAATCATCAGTGATGTTTACTGAAATAAATCATCAGGAGATATATTTAATATATTAGACAGGGGATATAAACCTCCATGCCGTGAATTAGATGTTAATAAAACGCCTAGATAAACAGTTTACTATAAAATGCTCACCTTAGTGTTCATTTTACGGTAAAGTGGTAATGAGGCACTTCTGTGAATAAGATGTTTAGATTAAAGATTAATCTAATGGTTGTGAAAATATAGTGTCTATGCTGCTTTTGAATACTAAATAGCCTACTACAGTTATTCTGCCCTCACTAGGTTGTAAAGCTGGCTTCTAGCTTCGAGCTAACAGCTATGGCAAAATCTCCCTCTAGAGTCATACATACCACCTGCAAGGATCAGTTCTGAAACATCTATATAAACATTTTTAAAATAACATATGCCATCCTCTGAACACTCTCAGTCCACCAAGTGAACTCTGGAGTAATCTTGTTTTCCTTTATAGAAATGTGTTCTCTGTAGTGGGCAAGGATAGTAATAAGATATTGGTCTAAAAAAGGTTGCATTAAACAGCTGAAACATACAGCACTTGATTTAGGTTACATGTTTCATTTCTGACCTATTTAAGATATCTGAAATTATATTTTAAGGCACCAGAATAATAATTTAAAACCTTTCCTATGCTCAGAGTGTAAATATTCTACATTTAGACATAAACACATCTATTCAACATGATAACCTGACATTTCATTCTGGAACATTCTTAGAATTATCTTGTGCCTATGACTTAACACAATCTTCACACAGTCGCAGCAATAGTGGATTTAGAAAAAGAGTGATGACATCTACACTGAGTCCATAAGGAGAGGGTTTTTTTTTCCCAACAATGGTGAAGACTTGAAATAGTTTCAAACAGTGCTTGGTGCAGTGCTATGGAGCCAGGTGTTTTCAACACATTTTTTCCTGAGGTAATGGGTTGAAATCAGCTAGGATTATGACGTGTTATCTTTTTATAACTTGGCAGCGACTATTGCAGGATATTAACATTATGTTTTACAGCATTTTAGCTCATTACCATCCAGCAAATGAACAGATTAAAAGACGTTAAGATAGTTAACTAGCTAACATATATTAAAACAGCTTGACTGTTTTCATGAACTGTCAGAAAAAAAAATGTCTGTAAGATTTGATACGGATACTGATCCTGTTATATTGTAAAATACTTGGAATGACACAGCTTCTGGTTGTCATGTTATGTTAATGCCTCTGTTGAGCTGAGAAAACTCTTTGTCCCAATTAATTATTAATTCAATCCAATCAGTCATTGAGTTTAGTCAACACATAAAATTAGTTTGCATGGCTGTAAAAGACCTCAGAAGTAAATATTGCTTTTCTCTCTATATAAAAATGGATCTCAGTCACCCACTTAGAACTGTTCATAGCAGCTCTTCTATGTCTAGGACTGTACTATTTTTGTGACTAAACTGATGGTGTTTAAAGGGAGAAGGTCTTTACTTTGAGGGATGAGGAGGAGCTGTTGTGATTTACTGTAATTGATGTTATCAACTGGGGAAAACAGCTATGCTGTGGATTAGTCTGCGTTGGAGCATGCATATATAGGTCTCTGTGGAAATAATTTTCCACATCAGACTATAATGTTTCTTCAGGATGTTGCAATTTCTGGTTATAATTGTGTCAGAAACCTTGGCAGTGTGTTCGGGTTTGCTGCTTATCAATACCACTGATGATGAAGAAGGAAGCGTCAGTTGTATCATTCGGACAGTGTTAAGGTTTCTGTTTGAGTGAATGCCAGGAATCCTTGTGACAAAGCTGTTTGTCGCCACTTGTCTTCTTAGCAGCTGCTACAGCACGAGTTTCTTGAAACACTAGGGGCTTGTCTCATGAAACGAGTTCAACTTAGTCTGGTTCACCTAAGGTTATCTTGCTTCACTGAACCTAAAATCATCCCTCTTTAAGAACATAGGCATGCTGTACAGTATTGCAGGGTTGTTAAAAGGGTCTTACTTAGAGAGTGGTCTAAAAAGTATCTTTTACTTTGACTAAAGAGTTTTTATTGTGGAAAAGTGTATGTTGTACAGTATTACTGTGAACATGAGTTCGGACCAAGACCTCAGATTAGATGTTTTTCCCTCAGCTCTAAAACTCGGTATTGGCTGCATTCAGGGGTCAGACGAAGCTGATAGCATCACGTTCAGTCTGAGTTTAAGATACTGAGCACAGAGAAACAACAAAGAAGTGAGGGGAAAAGAATTTGACCAGAGGGAGCTTTCAAATCTTTGCAGAAGCTGTTTTGAGTAGCACAAAGCAAGCTGTCTGTCCCCTGTCAGAGAGGATGTAACTGCTGCTCACTATTTATGCACTTAAATGCTGAACTGCATTGCAGTTGTGGAATAAGATTTTAATTACAACACAGGAAACACACACACCTACATCATGGGCTGGATGCACAGGAGTGGAGAAAGAAACAATAACATCCACTGTCAACAGAGTGAACCGAATAGTGATCATTTTTTCTATAGGTTATAGAAAAAAATCAAAAGCAACTGTTGATAATTTTATTTAAATATAATCCTGGTAATGGTGGTTTTTTTTATGATTTTATCACAGATTTTAAGAGTTAAGAAAAAAAAACTTATTCTATAGTAGTCTAATACACTTTCCTGTTTGTTTACAGTTGTTTAATGGGAGGCATAAACATGACTGAAACACATAATGTTATGATGACTATTTCTATTTCTATGATGACTAGTTTTACACATACACAAAAATATATAAGTGACATGCGGCCCAATAATTAGTTACAAACCTTCTCTCTGTTTATATTCAGGCTTCTTTGTATGTTTGTTTTTATAAGAGTACCTGTGGACCAGTTTGGACACTCTGCCAATAACAGAATGTAATTTATGTTCTGTTAAGTTTTTGTGTTTGAGGGGGCTTGACTAAGATAAAAGAGAATTTATATCATAGTTCTGGTGATTGAAACTCAAATTGGTTCATTTAAAAAGTATTTTATTTTGAAATCCAATAACAATCCAGTTGAATTATTTTTTTCTTTTTTCTGAAATGTCTCATATCATTCTTCGTTTTTTGCAGTGACAATATTGAGTTAAGGGTTGTTGTCTTTTGGGGAATCAGAGAAGGTTTTTAGTGTTATGTGAGAGTAGTATACAAAGGGAGACATGTTTTTCTCCATGTTATGTCTTTCATTTTATACGCATTTTTATAACATATAAAATAGAGACAGAGACAGACAGGTAGAAAACCTGTTCCAAACAGGTCTTACAGGACAAGCTCTGCTGTCTATTTATAATCTAATATTCACTAAATACATGTGGCTCGGTCCTTTTTCACACTTGTGTGTTCAAGCTATACAATACACAATACGGTAATAAAAAGCTGTGTTTTCTCATGACAAACTACTTTAACTACTTATTTTCTATCAGACTCTGATCTACTGTAAGTCATGTGCTCTGTGCCCCTGCAAACAAGCCTAAAAAATTAGCTACCAACCGTCTCCCTAATAGAGTGTATGAGGTTGGAGGGAAGAGTTGGGGGAGACAGAGGTACTCCATGTTAACTGTAGAGAGATGAAAGATGGGAGGAGATCTAACAGCCTAAATACAAACAAGCACAGACAGAAAACAAAACACTGTGTTGTTCATGATTCAGTTACAGTTCCCAGTAGCATGAGACCTTCAATATATTATTGTTTCAGCAACAAGCAGTGAAAGATAAAGGGTTCTGATTTTTTTATGTGTCACTTTACAGGAAACTGAAGATCCATAAACCTCTGTTATTTGTGCTGTATCCAAATTCTATAGGGACCAGTGCTTTACGTTTTTTCTCAGGTTAGAAGAAAAGTCTCACCTGTCTAACTCAATATTGTGTCTTCAAATCTTGTTGCTCTCTAAAATTGAATACAGCAGGTGTGTGTTGTGGACTAAAATGCATTTTCTCTTTCCTGTTAAGTAAAGTGATAAGTTCACAGACTCTGTTTGTACAAACACAGTTTTAGACTGTGTGACATCTGAGCCCTTTGGCACGTTGGTAGAGTTAAGAGAGGCCGCAAGAGTGCTGAGGCTCACAAAGAGACTAAGGGCAACACATCAGGTAGACGGCCAGGAGAGAACAACACAACACAATCCACTGCAAAGGTTACACACCTACAGTGTAGAAAGATTATAATCATTGAAGCAATTGACTGGCATTAGCAGCTTTTAGACATGGCAAAGGAGGAGGCTGTCACAGCAGGAAATGTCAGAGTGGGAACAGTAGTGTAGCAGGGATCCATAATCTGTCTTAAACGTTGGACACAAGACTGGCACAGGCAGTGATGGGTGTTTAAAATAACCTGTGGACGGGTTGTGAACCCTGCACTGTGGATGAGACTGAGGGCAGATAAAAGAGCTCTAAGTAGATGCTGGAACAGATTATATACACAGTAGGTAATGTGTTTTATTCAGCCTTACAGATAACCGCGCTGTGCTTTCTCAGTGGTCTTACAGATAACCGTTGACTGTGTTGTGATACATCCACTTTATTGAAATTTCAAAACCGTGAACTAACTCAGTGGATTCAGGCCCATATTTTTTATTTCTTATAGCTTTGTTATTTGTATAAACAAGTCAGCAATGTTATGCCAATGTTAAGAGAGAGTTCACCAGAAACTCCAGCCCAGATAGACAACTGAACCTGACTCATCAGGAAAGTAAGAAAAAAAAAGATGTGAGGGATTTAGGGTTTATTCTGGCAAATGATCTGATTTTGTGGTGAGTAATTCATGCTGCATTTCTATTTGGATACAAACATTAAAAAATAAACAAATAAGAAGTAAGAATAGCTGTTAATCAACAGTCTGTGTGTGTTTAGTGGTGGGTGGTACAAAGTGGTTGTAGGAGGAAAGCAGTGATCCACTTTAAACAGCCAGACACGTCCAGTCACTGATTGAAAATCTGCATGATGTTTGAGCATAACATGATAAATATAACTGCTCAAGCCATTCAGATTAAATGATGAAACCATTGCAAGTAAGCACAGTACATTTTTATTCATATATTAAATTCTGCTCTTATAATAGGCTGCTGCTCTCACTTTCTTATGGTTAAATAGAGAGAGCCTTACATGGGTGAGTTTTAAAGATACAAATGGCACAGACTTCTTCTTTTACTGTTTCCAGTTAGCTGGTCAGTGTTTTTTTTGCAGAGACACGTGGGCTGCTGTTGGAGACCGGTGGGAGAAGTTGTAAGGCTTATGTGTAAGGCGGCTGCTCTGGTGCTAGAGGTTGTTGGATGATCTGAGCAATGTGACAAGTTTGGTAAAGAGGCACATCATCTTCAATTTCCTTTTCGCTGATATATTTAATAATTTAACTGGAATTATACAGATAAACATTGTTACATACAGATAGGTAGTCTGAGGCTCATTTGCAGGAGCCACCCCTGGTTAGGTTTTTCAGAGTGACACATCTACGCATTTAGTATGCAGTGATGTTTTAGTGTACATGCAGAACTTTCCAATTATGGCAACAACAACATATTTTCAACTTTTGTTTTACATACTTTTAGTGTTAAAGCTACATGAGTTGTAATTTATCTAGTGTTTCTAGTCTAATTTAAATTTTAGTGTGTGTGTAAATATACATTACAATTCTGCCTCTTTTCTTCACAATGCACATTCAACAAAAATATAAATCAGAAACAGTTTGTGTAGGCTGTATAAACAGAATAGATTGTCATGAAGCAAAACTGTTTTGTAAATGAAGTTCTAGCTTATAAACCCTACAAGCATGGAGACGGGCAACAGGAAATGACAGGATTTCTTTAGTGAATATTTGTTTGTTTTCAGTACTAAAATATACTAGTACTAATCACAAACTTAAATCATGTCTGTCAGATTTACACAGGGACTCACAAAAGTGACCATAGAAAGAGACATAAGAGTAGGTTATTGTGCTAAAATGAGTGTTTCTCCTCTCTGAGAAAGAAGACATACAGAAAATGAAGATGAAATGAGTAGGTGAGAGCAACTGGAGGAAGGAAGATGTTAGAGAGGTGTGTAGTCTGCTGTCTCTGCCAGATGATTAGTCTACTTTGTAGTTGTGATAGGTCTCAGTGTCTCCCACAGGGACATGCAGCTGAGGTTCCAGGAAGAGGAAATACAATTTTTTCACTGGGATAATGGTTTCACACTTTTATGATACTCTTCCTTCATGGCTCGGTCCTTTTTCTTCCTCCAGCACCTGACTCGTAGGCTATATGTAACTGTCTTATTTACCTACAGTGTAAATGTGTGCTGTGGTAAAGCATTAAGCTGTTGGAAACAATCTTACTAACCACGGATCCTCCTCTGCTGATTAGCATAGCTAACGAAATGCTGTGAAAGAGGGCTTAACTCAGTGAACCAGTTAATGAAATATGAAATAATATTGTAAAGACACTGTTGTGCTCATGTACTTATTGAATTGTAAACACAATATACAAACCATCAGTTCAAGTTAAAACCATAGATGAGGACAAAACACACATTAGACTAGACAAGTTCTTGATTTGATCATGGTTTGAGATTCCCTAAGAAGCTGTGGTGAAATAATATGTTTGTATTGCTCTTTATACTTTGTCGTCATAACCCTGGATCTGGACCCTGGATATTTTGTTTAAATCGGATGAATGGATGGTAAAATTTTTACATGATGATGTACCAAAGTTGTCCACTTATTTTTGTTCTTATAGTCTTAGAATAATTTGACCTAATTTACTAAATTTGATATTTTGAAACTGCACAGAGACTAATTTGCAGTATAGAAACATCTTGTATTTCATTTTAGACTGAGTGAAGAACTACTTAAATCTACCTAAAACCAGCGGAATGTCTCCACTCAGTGTCCCTATCAGCTGCACGCATTTATACTCACTGGTAACTCTGGGGTGTTGGAGAGAAAAGTCCATGTAAAGCATCTATTCCTAAAGAAATGGGAAACGTTTGACGGCATGACTCATTTAAGCAGAGAGGGAAGATTCTGTAAAAGTGAATATATTTTCATTATCTCTCTCAGTCTCTCATGCCTACTGTTGAAGACATTTTGATTTGGGGAGGTGTTCCTGCTGGGGTGTTCATTGTGTTTTGCAGTGCAGTCTTGTCATTAAACCAGTGCATACTTAAAGATAAAAATGCAATTTTACGTTTAAGGCACAAAGTGATGTAGAAAATCTGGTTACGTTCATTGTTTTTTTTCGAGCAGAGAGGACATGCTTAGCACTGAGGCAACATTAAAGATGTTGTTACCCATTAGTTCTCTGCTTTGTCATCTTTCATTTGGCTTCTCTAAACATGCTCAGCAAATAGGCTGCTCTTGAATATAAACTACCTGGATGTGTTGAGGTTGTTTTTTTTTTTATTGATAATAATAGCTCGTACTCCTTATTGCAATAAAAAAGCTGTAAATAAAAACGGGGTGTGCTTTCCTCTTATCCAGTAGTTATGTCTTATTACGAAGATAATTGAAGAGAAAATAGTCAATTATATTGAGTTTGTCTGTGTTGTCTAATCAATTCTGCTGTAGTGAAATAGTTTAGAGAAAGTGTTTTCTTATTATTTGTTTGAACATTTCCATCATCTGATTTCTTAGTTTCAAGCTCATGTCGATATTCTGATATCCTGAAAGTTAGTTGTTTAGTTGTTGAAAGTTGTTTCAATCTATACACAGTAGAGAAAGGTTATGTATGAGTCAAATATGTTTGGATGAAAATGTGTCCATCAGTCTAATGGCTCTGTCTGTGTCTGATGTCTATGTGTCTGGCTGTGTCCTTTGCTTCAAAGAGGAAATGAATATTTGTAGTCTGAATTATGAAATACAAACATTGCCATTTTTCTCTTTGCACTGGACTTAAACTTTGTTTACAATAACTCCACTACCATCCTGAGTCAGATCATTGACATTCAACCATTTTCTCACTCAGCTAGTCATTTTACAAATATTCTGCATGAGACTTTAAGCTTTAGAGGAATTTCAGTTGTCTTTCAAAACTTAAACACACTAATGTGCATTAGTGACTACCACAGATAGATGAGGGCTGCTGTCAATGTCATCTTGTCTGCTTTATGATTAATTGTTCCGTTGAACTGAGATGAGTTTAAGTGAGATGAGGACACTGTCTTACAGTAAAGAGCCACAAACAAGAAAGTGTTACATTGTATAATTAACAAAGATGAAATATACATGCTTTGATGATACAGTATGACGCAAGTCAGTTAAACATTAGATTTTCCTTTTTGATTTCTTTCAGGTAAGTGCTACCATTGACCTTCTTTAGAAGAAAAACAACAAGGGAAATGGATTTTGCCAAGGTTTGTTAATTTTTTATAAATAGAAGATAACCGTTTCTGGAGGGCTGCGTAGTATCTCACTATCTTCAGATGAGAACAGTAGGACACAGACCTTCTTATTTGTACATTTGCTCTGTTTTTCCACATAAACATCCAAAGAGAAACCAAAAAGTAAAACACTGCATCTCTGCTAGGGTGTAAGTGTCAACACAGTTGTTTAGGTGAGATGCACATTAAGCGTCTTTAAAGGAGAAGACACTTATTTATTTTATATTTGTTTTATTCATCTCAGTTTATTTTCAATCATTTGCAATTCATGGAATAATTTATATTTGTATTTTAGTTTCAGTTTTATTTTTACTAAGTTTAATTTAGGATAAAACTAAATTTGACTCGTACTTTTCTTTCAAATTTTAACATTCGTAAAAGACATGATTGAATATATGAACCTTTTACTTCAGGCCACTTTATGCACAGGCATATGATGAGTTTTCATTGTCAACCCTGCTGATACCAAATTGAATTTTCACAGCAATCACACAATTAGGTGTTTAATGTGTGCAGCCTGTGAAGTTTTGAATTTCAGATCAAATGCAGCATTACATTAGTTGAAAGTGTGTCACATGGGTTACAAATCAGTCTCAGTGAATAGATTAATCTTGGAGCTAGTCGTTCTGTCCTGCGACAGTGTGTAGGGTCTTGCTGCTTTCTGGACATACTGCTGACTTTCACCTCGCTGCGCTTTCTCTTTGCAGCTTTTTCAAACGTCTGCTCGCTTCGATCACAAATTTGAAGTTTAACTTATATTAGCTGTAAAGGTTGTTGGCTACAGCTACACAGACTAGGCTACACAAAGTTGTCACCAGGTCGAAACATGGAATTCAAGCGACTGGCTTGAATGAAATAATAATAATTATTTTAAGTATTTTCTTATTTTATTTTAGTTTTTTTTTTTGTTACATTAGTTACATTGCATTCGTTTTTATTAACCAGCTTTCCATTTTCTTCAGGTAAATCATTTCATTTCAGTTCACAAAAATGTATCAAAACCAGCTGTTTTTGTGTTGAGTACACGGTAATAACTCTGCATTGTACGGAAATTGACAGCTGAAACCGTGTGGTATCATACTGCAGCAGCAAGAAGAAAAAAAAACCTCAGGCTCAAACACTGGAGCAAGTTGGACTAGCTACCACACATTTGTACAAAGCCAGTGGAAATATCATAGAAAAGAACTGTTCTCCTGGTTTGTTTGTGTGGGTATTGCATCTGTGTGATGCAGTGATTGTGTAGTTGAATAAGACACATCATAGCTGGGGAATAAAAAAGAGCAGCTGGCCTTCTATCCACCAGTATCCTGTTCAACTTCTGTTTTAAATCCTTGGTCTGTTCTTTTCATTCTTTTCCATTTTCTTTCAGTAAAAAACAAAAACACATTTCTCTCTTTTTCTTTTTCTTTCTCACATCTTTCTTTCAGTCGATAGACGTAGGCAAATTGGAGACCATTTTTATTTTGATAGAGGTAAAGAGGTAGCCTCCCACTCATAGCTTTTTTGGAGAGATCAGTCACAGAATAAAGGACATAGGGAAAGTTTAAGCTAAGCTCACAACAGACAAATGGTAACCATGGGTCTTCAGCCTGGGTGTTTGTACTGTGACAACAAGAAAAACTAAAGTGCAATATAGGTGTTTTGCAGAGCACAGTAAGAAGAGTGAGAAGAGTAATGAGGCCACATGCACCGTCAATGCTTAATTGGTCCAGCAGCCGTACCCACAGGTGCAACACATTTTCTCTAATGAGCCACCTGACTCTGTACACTTACTAACTGCAAAAAAACACAAGATGCCCTTCACACATTCAGAATTTTAAATGATTGTTTACCGTGTGTATCCCTAAAGCCTAACAAACACCTGGAATGCATTTCCTAAATTAGAAAACATTTACAAAATAGTTTTTTTTTTCTGAATGTTTTGAAACATGTACTGTTGACATTTAACGCACCGTTTTCTTCTTCTTCTCATTGCCTAATGACTACATTGTTGTGGGATTTAGTAGTCATGTGAATTACCAGCAGTCCTTTTTCATAGCAGACATTTTGACAAGCAACAGGATTAAAAGCATGGGTGTAATTAATAACATGAATGATGGCTGCCTTAATGTAGGTGTTCCAGTTGCAAGTCTTGTGCAAACTGCCTCTCTATCATGGCTTACTGGGACACTTGCATAAATAGGACAGAGTACTAAGTAAACTTATTAGTGACACCTGTGCTTCATCTACTGTGAGAAGTTACTTTACTTTATTATTCATTAAAGAACAGAGGCTACAGACTTTATATTACTTATATTACTTACATTCCCATGGTGAATGTTTGTCCCTCTCAGCTGCTTCTGATCTGATCTGCCCAGATATTCAGGATCCTGTAGCAGTAATGGATTCCTTTATTTTCCCAGCAGCCACTACATTAGTAAAGACCACCAGTATTTGAGAAACACAGCTTCACTGTCTTTTGATGGTGGGCCTCACTCTTATTGTAAGACCACAATGAGTACCTGATATGGCACTGATATTTTTCTGCCAGTTTGCTTATTCCACCTTTATTAAAAAACAGTTTATCCCTTCATCTCCCTAAATCGTTGCTTCAGTATTCTACTGACAGAAAACCTATTTTTGTTGATATTGAATGGGGCTCCAATGCAAACCAAGATGACAAAATGTTATATATCCTTCAAAGGTTGATATTTAAAGGAAGCATTTCTGTCATTTGTATACATATAATGTATATCTGGAAGTTGAGTCATGGCAACTGGACTTATTTCTTGTAAAGTTGTTGGGATATCCACAGGTCTCAAGGGCTGTCTTCCCCACCTCCACAGAAGTCAAAAATAAGGAAGACAGCCCTTAAAACCTGTGGATATCCCAAGTGGGCCTTTAACAAGGCAGGATCATCTTCCAGGAAAAGGACCACGGAAGAATCTGAATCCCAGGACCAATGGAAGAACCTGGTTATTCCATACATGGCTGGTGTGTCTGAAAGACTGAAAAGGATT
>JAUMHL010000155.1:0-12883 GCA_032362345.1 Sandelia bainsii | reverse complement strand
GAGGCAGATGACCGCCCACCCTGAGCCTGGTTCTGCTGGAGGTTTCTTCCGTTAAAGGGAGTTTTTTCCTCTCCACTGTCTCCTAGTGCTCCTCAAGTGGGACTGTTGGGTTTTCTACAATATTCTGTATATATTTATATAATGTGTAAGATTTTAAACCTTACACTGTAAAATGCCTTGAAATGACTTATGTTGTGATTTGGCACTATATAAATAAAGTTGAACTGAATTGAATTGAATTAATCAAGCTGATTACTGGGGCAGGTTGTGAAAACAGTTGTCTCTGCGCAGGTACTTGGGCTGACGCTGGCCTCTCCGCTCACGGCTGCCATGAGCAGCTCGTGCTGGTGCTGGTTCGAGTGTTAGCGTACAGGTTTATATGTCTTAGACTGGATGCTGTATTTATTGGATATAGGAGCTGAGTAGGTTCATCATTGCAGGGGTCTGTGAGTCTGGCTCTAACATGTCTGCAACAAATATAGTCTTCAGTGGGGAAACTTTTCCAAACTCATTTTAAGTGTATGTGGACTTTTTGTAAGATACTAGGCTCTAATCTGACAGCTGATAAGTGACAGTAATAGATGTTGTAGTTGAAGCTAAACCAGGCTGCAAACTGTAAACCTGCACATAAAGCAACATATTTCTTACTTTTCCAGCTGAAACTGGTCTTTTGGAAATGGTGAATCAGATAAAATAGAGCTACTGTAAATGTCAGATGAAGGCAGACGTGACACAATGAGACTGGGAGTCTCCCCCCTGCATCACGTTGCCACATCAGTTGTTCCTCCTCAGCAGGAAAGTGTGACACTTGCAATAGTGAGCATCATATCACATTTATTGTCCCTTCGGCTCCCACAAAGGAAGTGACTTCTGAGGTGATGAGGTGTCAGTTACACAGTGGGAACACAAGAGACTCAGCGAACATGTGTGTCTAGTTGTTTCTATCAGACTCAGTAAATACTTGAAATGTTTTTGGGTAATGATGTGTGTGATAGACGTGAGTCAGTCCTGCTAAACCCATCTGTTTTATAGCAGGTACTAATTCCCAACAGTTCCCCTATTTCACATTTTGTTCTGTGAATGTTTTGTTCTTCAGTTCATTTATACAGCGTCAAATCAAAACAAAAGAACTTTGTATTAACAATACAACAATATAGAATTTTATGGAAAACTACAACACAGCACTAGACAGTGGAGAGTTCAAGCCAAATGAAGTTGGTGCATGTTTAAATTTGACTCTTTCTGCTTCGCCTGACCTGTGGAGGCAGGATATCACCTATCCTCAGCTTACACATATACTGTACACACAGACGTCAGTATTGTAGTAAGATCAGCTCCAAAATCCCAAACTATTCCTTTAATTCAGCAGTTTTTGTTTGACTAATCCAAACATCACTCACACATCATCACATTATCAAGTATCTGACTGACTCTCAGTCAGATACTGAGCAATCCAACGTTTTCCAGCAGAGAACCCTGTAAACTGCCCCAGTGCATGCTTCGTGGTAAATTTAAATTTTAATGCAACGAAGGCAAAATCTGTAACAGATAAACCTAATACTCTCATCTCACTGACTCTGGTTGTGCAGATACATACAGGACATCCTCTGCATGAGTCTTGAGCTCCGTCACAGATGTCAAGACAGTGGTTTTTAACCTTAAAGATAGTATATTCTTAAAGGAATGTTGTTCTGTGACCACATTAACTGATGGATATGCAACAAGACACCAGGAAGTTAGACTAAGTAACATTTAAAATTTGTTTTCCACAATTTATGGTTTTATTAATGATGTAAAATCACTGGGAGAACGTGACATTTTCTTCAGAAAGAATTATTTTAAAATTACAGAAAATCCAATAGAAAGTCTAATCATCATCCATTGATGCTGTGAACTGCCGGAAATGTCAGCTTTTTCTCAAAGTGGTGAAATAACGATTTTTAATGTTTTTGAAAAATGTCCTTGTCCTACTTGAGAAATCTCAGATCAAAGTGTGGAAATGTTTGGACTCTGTGTTACAGATGGTGGTAAATCTGTTCATCTTTAGGAAGTCCTGACATTTGACACTGTTGTTGTGCAGCAGATAAATGTCTGCTGGTAAAAACTATGAGAAAAGAGCGAAACATTCTATTCCAACTTTGTGTGTTTGTAACATGAAGCTCGTATCATGCAGGAGGTCTGGGGGCCTTGTCTGACAGGGCCTGATGTGTTTTTGTGAATAACTACATCAGTTTGCCTGGAAAGAAACAGAAAAAGGTCACTTTTGTACATCACAGTTAAAGTCAAAGAGAAAACATGCAGGTTTTGTCTTTACTTGCTGTTGAGTCATATTTAATGCAATAGGACTGCAATCAAAAGAGGGATTAGCATCAACAGACTGTCAGCGTTTGATCATACATCTTCACTATCCTCTGCCTTAATGTGGAGAGGATCTCAGCTATACAAAAGAACAAATTTAGGCTTTATCAAAAGGTGCTGCTACTGATATATTTACCTGGAGTGAATTGTTTCAGCTTTTAATGAGACAAAAGAAAAGCAAAACACGGCTACATCACTTTTTCCTCCTCCTCCGCCTCCTTCTCGCCGCCTTCTTCTTTCTCCTCATTAAGCAGCACTGACTGATGTATTATAGCTTTACTCTTACCACTCCGCTCCTTTCATTAGTCTGGGACAGATTGTTTCTCTTTCATCTTGCTCCTTCTTTCCTCTGTCCTTTCTTTGTCTTTCTCTGCCGTCTTATTGTCTATTAAAGATGTGCAGGACTCAGATGACTGACAGATCGGGAGTGATGAGAAGCTGAACAAAGGGAGCAATGAGCTACAGAAACCTGTGAGTGTGTGTGTGTGTCCTTTTTCTCCAACTGTGTGTGTTCGATGTGTTCGATGTGTTCGATTGCGCCTGCATGTGTCTTCACATCAGTGTGAGAGAGATGCTGATGCAGATTGCATTCCTCATGTCGGAACATGAAGCGGGTTTGCACAACCTTGACTCAGGGCGACTGCATGAATATTGTGACGTTCTACACAAAAATCAACGTCAGCAACATGATACGGGGAAACCTGAAGCTCACAAAGTGGACTTTAAATCAGTCAAAGATTTGTTTATTCCACTAATAATAATTTAACCTGAATTTAAAGTGTGCACAAGAAACATTTAGAGCACGGCACAAAAAGTGTCCAAAATGAAAGGGGTCCGTCCTGCAGGCATGGTCATGGAATTGAAAGGTCTCTCGGAGAGATCCGTCCTCTTTAAAACGTTAATATCTGTACTAACTTTTCTGGGATTTAAGCTCTTGCTCTAAAACAGCTACTTTTAAATTCCGAGTCAGCCTCTGGGGGTTGTGTGAGATTTGAAGAGGGGGCAATAAAAGAGTTAGTTATTTTATTCCCGTCCCGTTGGCAACTTTTCAGCCGACTCAGCGGCAGTCTCAGTAAGTGACAGACGCCGCTCTGATTGGCTGTTGATCTTAGCAAATCACTGCACGAGAAGGGAAACAGAGGCAAACAACATTTTTCTCCTTCATCTCATCTGAACATTTCAGATCAAGAGGGTCTGTGGTGAGAGGGATGTGAAAATGCTGTTTTGTCTCCTTTGTCCCAGCTTTGTCCCTGACTGAATGATGACTGACGCCACTCACTGGTGTGGAGACTTATTTCTCCTCATGCAGGTGTACGTGCCAGCTGACCGTTGGCTGTCGTCTTTGTGGTGTGTTCAAGTACCACTTTTTGGTTCAGATGAAGGCGATGTGAAGTCACTACTTCTTGGTGTGTCTCTGCCCTAAGGAGAGTTTTTCTTTATTAGATTTGAGGGTCCAGGGACACAACAGTATGTTGTTCATTCTAAATGCCCTTAAGGAAAATTTGTGATTTATGATATTGGGCCAAATCAAAAAACGACACATGTACAGTAGATACAGCAAAACATAAAGTTAGAGGAGATCCTAAAGTTGATTTGGTCTTAGTTGATTTGGCTTAGAAATTACAGGAAAACTGTTTGTCTGAGATTAGAGTCAGCAGGTTTTCTTCAGTATCAAAATAATCCGAAGTAATCCAGTAAAATGTATCTGTACAATGGAAATATAAACTGCTAATAGCTGATCCAGTACACATGATTATGCTAATTTGACTGAATGTCCAAATGTACACATGTAGGCCAGCAGAACAGAAAGATGTACACTAACCCCTTATGGGCTCTGTAGTTCCACATATTGAACCATGATTATCAAATACAAGTAGGAAAATAAAAATAAGTCCATTAGTATTATTATTGGTGGCAGCTAACCTGTGTATTTTAGATGTTATGCATTTTTTTGTGGCACCAACAGTGTTTGACTTGACTAAAGCGTTGGATGGATTGGACGGGCAGCTTGGGAACCCGATATGCAGCATGCTGATTATTAATATTAATATTAATAATTATATTATTATGAATCTGAGCACATTTTGTGCTTTTAAATGTTCTCATCTACCGTTTCTGCTGAAGTCTTCGTTCCTCCCGAGGTGAGAATGTGCAGCTGTAGAGCTTTTATCTGGGATGTCTGTTGCGTGTGGTGGTTGACAGAGTTGTAGCGTGGTGTGAGAAAGAGGAGCTGCAAGTTGTGGCTCGTGTGTGTTTGTGTGTGTGTGAGAATCAGCAGAGAAGATAGAAAGATAAAGAAAGGGGGGGTGAGAGAAGATGAAGTAGCTGCAGGGGGATTCTCAGGATTCTTAACATGTTATATCTTTGCATTTCCCTGAAAGGTATTTCTACTGTGTCTCTACTGTGTCTCTACTGTCAGAACAAACAAGTCTGAATGTGTGACTCTTAGCTCTCTGATTCCCTTTTTAATACACTGTGTAAACAACACAACAGTAGTTATTACAGCCGAAACCCTCAGAGAATTTTAATATAATTTTCACATTTTAAAAAGAACAAAACAACAATGAGAAGCTGTTGTTTGTGTTTTGATGAAGTCTAACAGCTCTGGGAAAAGAGGAAACTGTTGCTGAAGTGATGAAATATAAAACCTGTCAAAGACTCACTACATAAATAAATAAACAGAGATAAATGGATCAAATGGTTTGGTCAGGGAGACAGACAGATATGCAGGACGTCTCCACGTGGACCAAAGAGCTGCAAATCTCATTCCTGCCTGCTGCAGAGTCCCTGCCTGGTGCCTCTGCGATGCTGCGATTCCCGCTGTGTGTGTGATTCCCTCTGGCACAGAGGATTCAGTAAGGGGTTTGGCTGCAGATCCAGAGGGAGAGGAGATTGATATAATGATAAAAAACAGGGAGGATATAATTTACTTTCCAAATTCACACTGGTTGGATGTGCTGCCTCGAGGTGTCAGGTCCTGGCAGCGGTCAGCTTCTTATTATTTTTAGCTGCTACAGAGTAAAACAGATGAAGCTTTCTTCTGTTGGCTTGTTGCCATTCACACAGCAGAAGCCAGACTAGTCTCATTGTCACAGAGGACATCATACATCAAAACAACAACGTGAGATTAGAAGCTCAGTCAAGCACCATCATCATTCTTCAGCCATAAGTAAAAAGTTTCCATGCATCCTTGATACTGATAGCTCCCAATTAATAATGTCAAGAAAAGTGTTGATCTGTTGGTAACATTCACCCACAAATCCTCTCTCAGAAATGCTCCATTTGTTTACACTGGAGCAGCTGCTTCCTGATGTTTCATTAGGCTGGTTTGACACAGCTACTAATGGACTCTTAATCTTTATACTAATGAATGTGCGTTAAAGAAATAAAAGCAGCCTTTATGAATCAAGTGGAAGTAACCATTAAAACCTGTTGCTATGATGTGCGTACAGGATACTGTATAGTTACAGCAGCAGTGACAGGAAGTGAGTACATGACGCTGTGGGTCTGATTCAGCAAGTCACGCTGAGACAGTGAAGAAGTTGCCTCACTGAGTCCACACAGCCTAGCTGAGTCTTGATTCAGACCCCTGTGGGCCGAGCCGGGCTGCAAATCTGATGCCTACATGGTGCAGAGTCCCTGCCTGGTGCCTCAGGGATACTCAGGACAGAATAAGCAGTAAACTTCGCTCTGAAACGTCTGCAGCGTTCAGTTCAGTTGTTTCAGACATGTCTTAGCTTCGTGACATTTAGCCTGTGGACACCTAGGGCTCATGGGAAATGGAGTTCTCTAAAGGCCACTACATAATTAAATATTGTATAAACAACCATATTAGATTGTTTTTTTTTAAAACCTGACATACTTTTCTTAAAACACCAGGTAAGTTATACGACATAGTGTTGAAAGAAGCTGTGTTTCAAGGCTGGAGTTTTAGTTTTAATGATGTAGAAATCTTAAGGGGATTTTGAATAGAGTTTTTAGAAGTTCCAGGTTCAGTGTGTTATTGTTATTGACCCCATAAAAATCCTGATCACAGGAATGATGAAAGTTCAGTACTACATAGTTTATAGATGTTTGACATGTTTACAGTGACTGTGGATCAGTTGGTAGAGCAGTCATCTACAAACCCCAGGGTTGGTGGTTCGACACCTGGATGCCCCAGATTCCTGGCCACATGTTGAAGCATCCCTGGACAAGACAATGAACCCTTGGCGCTTTCAGTGAGGCTGCCTGTCCACAAGAATTCAGCCAAATGGATTAATGTTAAACTACTGTTAATTCTCTGTTTAATTTACAGTGATTTTACTTTAAACTATTTATGAAGAAACATACAGCTCCAAAAAACACAGATGGTGCTATGTTGTAATTTTCTGTTGCTTCTGAAACATTACAATTAGTGTTTTTTTTGTCAGAGAAGTTTTCATTAAATTGGTGAAAATCCAAATAACAAGCTGATAAGATGATGTTAAATGTGTTTCTTGATGAATTAAAAAGGTGCCAGGACCCCAAACAGAACCCAAACAGGGAGGATAGATTTCTCATTCTAAAGAACATTCCCTGTTACCCTCGAGGTGCCAGGTACTGTCTGTGTGTGGCCCAAACCAGCACATTCATATAACATGTCACCTGTCTATATTCAACATGGTTTGCATCAAAACAGCTTCACCAGCTGCAGGGTAAATGTTACACACTCTGTACAGAGAAAAGCTGGAGGGATTTGTCAGCACTGTCTCTTGATCTGCTTCCACCCTCTTCCCTCTCTGCTGTAGACGTAGAAGCACTGAAACACACAGCAGCCTTGAGAGACGGCTGATGACTAAATAGCTATATTCACTTTGAACAACAAATACACAGCCCAGAGAGAGATGCTCACAAGCGTCAGTTCACTCTGCCGCTGCTCCGTCTGCTCCGATTGTGCGCGTATAGTGTCTCAGTTTGTGTACAAATGTGCATTCGACACACTCGTGCACAGGTTGTGCATTTTGTATCTGGACATTTAACTGTGAAACACCTTTTAGACTGTAGAAGAAGATGGTTTGAAACAGATGATATAGACAGTTGGCCCGGGGTCTGTGCACCTTTGTGTGTTTGAGGTTATTCATGTTGGTGCTGGAGTGTGTTCATATTCCTGTCTCTCTACACCCTGATCCTTTTTTTCATTTTGTGTTTTTGCCCTTGCGTTCCTGGACCGGTTGTCTGGGAGCCGGCCAACAACTGCGGGGCACAAACAACAAGTTCAAGGAATGTCTAAAGAGGAGAGTTGGCAGGACTCAAATACTCACAGGGAATAAAGCATCTGGTCCTAAAGCTGCTTTGATTCATAGATGCACATTTTCTATCTTTAGCTCTCAGCAGAAACTCAGCTCAATCAGGGCATGAGTAAACACTGCTGATTGACTTTTTGACTCCTGGGCTCTATTGCTCTTTTGGCAACGAGACCATTGAAGATATTTATCACTTTTGTGTGCGGAACAGGAGGAGAATGGTGGTTTATCAAAGGACTGCTGCCATTCCCTGTCAGGTTGTGTTTCACAGACAGCTTCTCATTAAAGGGACTAAAATAAGCAACGATTAGACTGTGTTTTAATGTTTAATCTTCTTTGATCTGAAAGTTGAGATTAGTTCCTCAATTTCAACATGTCAAACCAGGACACAGGTCCTTGTGTTTCCTCTGCACAAGTTTCAGGAATATAAATCATAGGGCAAACCTTTCTTCATCCCCTCAAACACTGAAGTCAGATAAGAGATTGTGTTAAAGTAGGAGTCTGGGTGCATCTTCTTGCAGCTAAAGCCATGAAACTTGCACTGTGCACTTGTGTTTCCATATGAAGTAGACTGAGCTGTCAAAAAAAAGACAGGTTCCGTTGAAATTGCAATACGCCTCCAATTTTTCATAAACACAGTTTTGCTTGCAACACTTCATCCACTTTGGTGCAACTTTCTTTATTTTAACCAACAATTCAGCGTTAGCACCGACTCTTCGTGCTGGCACCAAAATTCTAGTAACTGTGGCAGAGACTGTTCTCCCAAGAAGAATGACATGTTTATACTGACGTGACAAAGAGGTGTCATGGCTGTAGGTGTGAATCCACAGAGTGGGGATGTTTGGATGGATGGGTCACTCCACAGCTCTGGTTTCTTGTTGTCCACTGTGAATATTGTGAACGTTTTCTATAAAACTTACAATAGTTATGACTGGATTATGTTACGAGACGGTTTATTAGCAGCAACTGTGTCACGTGTACAGAAAATGCCTGACTGTCACGCCACAGATCCAAGTTTGGCTCCGCAGTCCGATCTGTGGTTTAGGAAATGGAGGTTTTGTTTTCACATTAAATCTGAAGCCACTGTGAAGTTTTACACCAGACCACAATATTCCTCCAACTTAAAACACGAGCTGTGAGAATCTAACATGAATTTAAAAACTGTGTAGTCCCAAAAACTGGATGTTTCACTGCAAGATCACATATTTTGATATGTTCAGCATTGGCGTATTAGCAAATTGTGATCCCTCTTTTCAAACAAGGCCACTGGGTCATACTATAACATAACTGGATTTTATAAGTTTAATATTAAAAACTTACTCAAAACAATGAATTCTAATAAACACAGATTTACCAAACTATTGTAAATTAAAATAACCCTTTTTATTCATCCTTCATGTTCAGCCTGAGCTGCCGTCTCGCTCCTTTCATATTTCATCTTTAACTGATCGTCTAACCTTCATTAGTGTCAAACATTGGTGCCAGAAAGTGTGAAATGTCTCTGGAAGACCACAGCAATAATAATTCCACATTTGTCTCTATAGCAGGCTCATCTGCCAAATCTTATCTCGTTTGGTGTCCGTACTTTATTGGGACGTGTGCTCAAACGACGGTGAAATGATTTATAATTGTGGGCATTTTTAATAAGTTCAGTAAATCATGAATCATTCAGTTCTCATCCTGTAACTTACTTCCCATGCTGTGATATCCTCATGCTGGTCTGGCGCGGTGACAGTAGGAAGCATACATACATACAGCTGCTTAATCTGCATCAACCAATTTGTTCAGGCTCAGAGCACAACAGTGTTGTTTAGAGGAAGAATCATAAAAAGAAAGTAAAAGTCTGAGCGTTTCATTCAGAGCATTCCCACATGCTGCAGACTGATCAGGCTTCAGGGTACAATATACAAACTCGTTCCAACCACACGCAACTGCTCGTATTGTGACATCTGCTCATTTTTCACACTAACTACGGTTTATTGGAAAAGTTTGTTTCATTTCTCTGCAACAACACTGGCTCGTATGTTGAGCTGTCAGTTTGTAACATCCCAGTTATTAGCTGTTAATCATACACCTCTAAACTACTGTAGCAGAATATTGACAGAGAGGCAGTTGTGTAAAACAGCTCATGGAAAGTTCACTAGTGTTAATTAGCTGCTGGAACTAAAATCATTTTTCAGCATGTGAAATAAATCTGCAGTTTTTTGGTTGTCAGCAAATTTACAGGAAAATTTTGGTCATTCAGAACATTCAATAAAATTTTCTTTTAGAAAATTTCAATGGACTTGAAAATAGCTTTTTATTCGTGACCTGCATGTAACCTCCCAGAACCTGAGTGATTTTTAAAGAATGGGGGAAATTGTTGCAGTGTTCAGATTTTTAAAGCTGATAAATAAACTGCATAAACACACACACACACACAGTTAATGGTGCATCTGCAGAACACTGACTTGGACCATTTATTTATGTAGTTTTGAATTGAATAATTGTAATTACTTTAATTCAGTTTGTCGACATCTGTTTCCACTTTGGCATTAAATTAACTATGTATGTTGATCACAGTCCAAATGCAGGATTAAATTAACATTAATTCAGTGTTGTGCTACAATAAAACTGGGTTTTACCTGGGTAAATACTTTTTGCAGGTACTGTGATATCTGGCCAGGTGCTGCAGATGGAACCTCTTGATGAGCTCTGGCCCATTTGTGTTTTTCTCTGTTGATCACTGGGCTCAGGCATTGAAAGTACTTTAATAAATCATTGTTTTGCTCACTAAGGAGTGAAAGCAGTCCAAGTCCTCCAACCTTAACACCCACATATGTGTTTTTGTCCCAACCTTCTCATACGACCCATTTGTTTTAAGCCTGCTTCCAGGTAGGGAAGCAGGCGTCTGTTGAAATTGCACCCATTTTGGCAGCACTTTGGTTGGGATTAGACAAAAAGACGTCTAAGCTACGTTTAATAAACATAGTTCAGGTTAATAAAAAGGGTGAATGTTTGCCTGACCAACTGCTTCCTTAACTTCACATGAGATTTGTCACATGACTGGTTACAATAACAGCGATGTACAGTTGCTTCACATTGGACTCAAACACCAGTCTTCTGCAGGAAAGTTTTATGCTCTCTTGAGTAACTGAAGCTTTGTGACCAACTCCGCTCGTTCCAAGACATCCTCCTGAAAAACATGCAGTGACTAACTTCTGCATTTCTTCTTTTTCTTATTAACTTCAACAAAACCTCTCACTAATACTCTGAGCCATCGAGCAATGTGAACCTGCGACCTTCAGGTCCTCTGCTTTTACTTCAGGCTTTCAGCTTAAAGACCCTTTTGCATTTTTAAGGGGATCAGACCCCAACATGGCCTCCAGTCATGGGGGTAAATCCCATTAAAGATTTTGGAGCTCCATCCCTCGTGATCAGAAGGAACATCAAAGACGAGATATTTGGGGGAAACTGCAGGATGGAACACTTTTTCAATATGCTTGTACATTTTTTCTAAAGGAATGTGTAAATGAAAAGTTTGGGTTAGAATTATAAATCTAAGCATCAGTGTGGGTGAGCATCGTCCCACAAGGTTTCTACCCTGTAGACACTGGCATCATTTGTAAGAAAATGCAGGAAAAACAATAAGTGCATTTCAGCTTGGACATGAGAGCTCTGAACACCATTTCAAACATCTTCATTTTGAATATTTAGTCAACCTGGAGCCGAGGCTCTTCAAATGAGCTGATCAACACCCGCCCAGAGTTTAAGACTCATCAGATTCTAATTGTGAAAATGTGACAGCTATCTGATCGCTCAAAGCTTTGTTCCATCACCCTGTAGCTAAATGTTTCCCACAAACCCAGTCGTTACTCCACCTTATGTTCATTTACATTATAAGCTGAGCGTTAGCATCCTGTTGTGTTGTCATGTCCTTTCACCATTCAAACCCCTTTTCCAGCAGAAGCAGTAGAAGAAGAGGAGGAGCTGTGCTCATCACAAGCTTGAATGACCAGTGTGTTAGATGAGCTTACATGGATGAGACGCTGTATTTCTGTTTTTTGATCTCTGCTTTGGGGAAAATCATCCTGCTCCCTCTCAGATTCATGTCACTTAAACTGATCTAACTCGGACTGAAAGGGAAGGTATCAAGCTGTTTTCCGATTCTTATTAGCATCATTCACACCTTTAAAGTCAAAGTGGTGCTAATTAAGCACCGAGGGTAATAAACTCTTATTGTGAATTCTTAACCAGAACTGATTTTATGTCTATGTGGATCAACTCTTGTGTTTCTGTCACCTTGCTTTCTCTGTTTCTCCAGGTTCATTCATTTAATATCCATTAAGATCCACACAAACATGAAACTCAAGTGAGCTGAACTTTCTCTCCCACTGCCTTTCTCGCGGCCTCTGTATGTCTGCATGACTGCACCGAGCTGATCCGATGTCAGGGAAGACACTGCCAGGGAATGATGAGCATGCTGCCTCCCCTCTCAGCCTCCCTAATCCGCCCCAATCTAATTTAGATCAGCCCCGAACACTCCCTCAGAATTCTCCAAGCTGTTGATATTAGAAACATACCACACAACAGCCGGGCGTGTTCCCAGAGAATGTCAAGATTATCCGTGCTTGAAGCCTGAGATGTTTGTGTGAGTGCGTATGTGTTGGCTTGTTTGTTCTTTTGTCTGTCTGCAGCATCTTAACAAATGTAGATGTGTCTTTTCAGCATGTGACGGACTTGCTTAAAAATGTTCTGCGCTGAAAGAAGAAGTACTTGATGCTGTTGATAACAAGAATGTTTGAGTCTAGTACAGATTTGTTCCTCATGTGTCTCAGAAATAAAGTTGCTGCAGAAATCGAACATGTTAAACACAGTTTAATTTATGAACAGATTCACACAACAGCTTCAAAAACCTGATTTCTGACTAGTTACTGTGAAAAATCAGCATCATTCACAAACTAATTCTTTAGTTAGTGGAAATAAAAAAGCAAATGTTGGAGCTGTTTTTAACAGGAGAAATTACTGAATATTTACTGTCGACTCTTCACATTTGTTCTGCAAACTGAAAATAAACTTTATGTACTGAGAGGCGGTTTAATCCATGATAATACATCATAATTCATTAGCTCATTTCATTTTGTATAAACTTTCATCTGAAAAGTAGCTAGAGCTGTCAGATACACTACCAGTCAAAAGTTTGGACACACACATAGAAATGACCATGTTTGTGAAAGAAAAGCAGATTTCATAACATCAAATTGATCAGAATGAATGTGTAG
>JAUMHL010000153.1:0-12909 GCA_032362345.1 Sandelia bainsii | reverse complement strand
GTATAATAATCCTCTTTCTCTCTTCAGTTTCAGGTCATTGAAATTGTTTAGCTCATTGCAAAACTGGGCCTATAGAAAAACTTTTTTTGAGGTAACTAGCTCAGCAACCAGCTTGGTATCAGGTTGTGACAGTTTCTGTTTATTCTGCTCTTTCAAAAAGCTTTTAACCTGGAAGTCTAAATCTAAACTCAAAACTCATTTATATCCCCTAATGTTCAATTAGTGGCAGGAATTAAAAATATTTTATTATTTCAGTCTTATTTTGCCTTATTTCTTTTTTGAGTGTGTTGTAGGCATCACAATTTGCTTATACTTTCAAAATCCATTATTTAGACACTAAAAACTGAAAATCTTTTCAGGACATCTTCAGGATCATACAGGACATTAAAGGCTGGCTAAGGGTTTAACTGTAAGTTATTTTTATGTTTTTAGTATTTACACAGGTGAACCAGTCAGACTCTGCTGATTATGTGGTAGTTTGCTAAAATATCTGTACAGTAGCAGAAAGAAAAACATTCAGGGACATACAACCAAATCCAGAGACCTGCAAAATTCATTCTGAACTGCAAGAGCTAAATTTATGATGGGTGTGAATGAGAGAGTGTATGGTTATCTGTCTCTGTATGTCAGCCCTGTGATAGACTGTCCAGGGTGTACCCTGCCTCTTGCCCAATGACACCTGGGATTGGTTCCACCACCCTGCAACCTGTAACAGGGTAAGCAGTGAAGATGATGAATAGACTAAATTTGGTCATTCACTTTTGAGCTCTACCCTATCTTATGACTGCCCTCTAGAGGTGTAGTATGTGTTTCACTGCATATTTTCCTATAACTATAAAGCTGACCGTTTTGCTCTTTGCCTGTTTTGTTATCATTGATGAAAATTAAAAATAACATTTCAACATTATTTTAACACTTGGATAGCTATGGCGACTGTGAGTCAGTTGTTGAACTGCAGGGTAAGTAGTTTGACACCCAGTTCCTCCTTTTCACAGTTTGAGTGGTCTTTGTACAAGACGCCAAAGTGATCATATATGTGCAGCTATCCAACAAAACGTTCCTCATGGGTTTAATAAAGTATGGCAGGCTCAAATTTCACAAAAGGTACTGAACATACATTATGATTGCTATGTTGGAGTCCCTAGACTGCAATGCTGAAGACAATTCATTCATTTTTTGTGTAAAAATGTGTGTATTTAAATATGTATTTTGGGAGCTATTTAATGTAAGCTTGACAGTTGTCCCGGTTTTACAGTTCAAAGATCTGCTGCTAGCTCTTCTAGTTTGATGTGGTCTCCCTGGACTGTCAGATATGACTATAGATGACAGTTGCACAACCAATATTTCTACTGAAAGTAGCTCACTGAAAAGTTTAATAAAGCCCCTGAAATGTGAACAGGAACTGGCAAACACCCAATTCTCAGGTACAATATATCTTCAAAATTAGGGAATGACAGTCTGCATTTTTTTAAATACTGGACATTTTAATTGAAATATTCATGTGGAATCTAGCAACATGCCCTGTTTTGTTTCTTCTTGTTAAAATCAGTTATGGCCTGTAATGCACACACTGGACAATATGTGAAAACTTCAAATACACATGTACAGCATATACAGAGGGAAAACAGCACCTATCCTTGCACTAAGTCAAACCACTGAAAAGAAGCACACACTGAAAATCTAATACAGATATGTTTTTAGTTAAATAAGGAAAGTGTTTGTAAATATGTATATAACAGTAGATGATGCGGTAGAATAGATACAGAGATACTGTACAGTAGGAAAAAATGAGTACGAAAAATAAAAAATTTAGGGAGTTTTTGCAAATTTGAAGCTGTAGCATCTGAATACACAAATGGTACATGTTCAGTCTCTCCAAAGGCATGAGCACTCTCAATGACTTTGTCCATAAAACATCACATGTTAATTATCAATATCTTTCATGCCTTAGCAACAACCCAGAGAACCTCAGTCACAACCTATTAAAAGTCCATTACAATTCTAATGTTGTAATTGATTAGTCTATTTTAAATGTAAATATCTACATTGGTACATTTGCTATCAGTAATACCTCTGACCTGATCGACACATATGATGTTGCGGTGTAGCCTTTTATTATCATGGATAATGATACTGTGGCATCAGTTATTTTGTGCACTAATGTGTAGTTATTACATTGCTAGTTGTACAGTAATTGTGACTGAATGTAATTCAGTCAGGTTAATTTATAGTCAGGTTTCTACAGTAGATGTTATGTAGACAAGAAACCTGGTTTCTGAATTTGCAGTACCACCTATTATATGAGTAACTGGTATGCATGTGCACAACAATAGACAACAGACAGGGAGAGTAACGGCACAGCACCTGGATAAAAGGAAAGATCATAGTGTTTCTTAATGCATCTTATTTTCAGCTGAATGAGAGTACTTGCTGTTGTGGTGAAAAGGCTGGCTAAGGTCTTCCAGAAGTGAAGAAGGAGGCTTGGGTGAGTCACTGAGCGTTTGATGAGAGTTAAGTCAAGTGTCCACAAGGTGTGCACAAAGCAGTGTGTGAAGCAATTGTTGCTTCACATCAAAAGGTTAAAAAATAATATCCAAACAGTTTGTAGAATGAATACCAACAGGAAGTTGTTGGTTTTCACTGCTTCTTATAACAGTGCACTGATCACTCCTGACCATATCAGTGGCAGCATTTAACCATTTTATTTGGTCAAGTGCATGTTTAAATTGTCCAGAGAATGGCAATCTGGGAATTCTAGCAATTGAGGTAGGACACTGTTACACTGTGGTTATGTAACATTAAAAGTACCAGAGTACAGATCATCCCATCAATTAGGAGTACACAAATAGATGTCTTGGTATAAATATGCAGAAAAATATGTATAGTATATTATTACTTTTTACTTTTTTGATGCACTGTTGGGAAGTTATAGTGATATAAATGGAAGGTCACCAGAACTCACCAGAAACAAACAAATCCTCCAAACACCAGTGAGGGAACAGTGAGTAAGGAAGTTACACAAGCACCAAAAACACAGCAGTCCCAAACCAAAGAGTTACAAGCCAACAAAGCAAACAATACTTCAGATCAGAGAGAGGCTAAGTCAGGCAAAAAGCGGAATTTGGAGCAGGTAGTAGGTTGGTAGGCAATCAGGCAGATGTTGTTGAAAAGTTGAAGGTGGCATGGCAACAAATAATCTGCAGTCGGGCAGTGAAACTCAGCAGGATAAATACTCTGCCACAGGTGAGGGGAGGCAGGAGGTGATAACTGGAAAACTTAAGTGCAGGGAAAGCAGCAAACCAAGAGTAAAGAAATGTGAAACAAATTTATATTCACATTACCTGGAAGTTGAGTCATGGAAACTGGACTTCTTTGTTGGTAGGTTGAAACATTTCACTACTCATCCAGGTAGCTTCTCCAGATAACTTCACCTGGGTGACTGACAATCTTCACTGACATGTAATTAGTATTAAAAAAGTAGTAAGTATTTAAAACATCAAAAATGAAAAAAAAAAAAACATTTAAAAGTTCATGCATTTTTGTTCTAAAAAGTACAGTGTGCTGGATTGAGTAAGGTAGAGTATTCTGTTGACAACTTTATTTTTACTTTATCAAACAAGCAAGTAAGCTTTACAGGTGTTGGCAGGCAGATATATTTACGTTTGGACAGCACTAGCTAGTTTTCCCTTATTCAAGTCTTTATGCTTAGCTGAGTTAACCAGCTTTTTATTGACCATACAGCAATAAGAATGATAACTTCTAGCTAACACGGCAAGAAAACAAATAAGCATTTTTCCAGAAGTGACAAGATTTTTCAGTTAAACTTGGGGCTTCTCTATGGATGGTGCTTAAAGGTTTAATTTGACATTTGGAAAATACATTCACTGTGATGTTGTGTATATTGTGTGTAAGTGTATATTGCAGGTTAACAACTACCTTGAATCAGTATGTAGAATAATGATGCGTCAAAAGAGAGAATGGCTAAGCTAGCAACTGTTTAACGCTGATAAATATGGACCATAATCCTTGTTTTTACGCTATATGAATACACATATAAGGTACAAAAGTCTTATTATAATTTGCCTGCTAAACATCAAAAGTAACAGGAACAGACATAAATTAGGAGAAATAACATCATTCACTGCAAAACTGAGTTGTGAGTTATTGTGTGAATCAGTAGTTGTCTACAAACCTCAGTGTTGGTGGTTTGCTTCCTGGTTATTCATAATAATAATAATAGCAGTAATAATTACCATACTTAAATACCTTTAGGTACCTTTAGGTTTAGGCACCAACATTACATACTCATCATATCTTAAAACCTCTCATTGTTTCATTGTAATCATCACAACACAGTATTTAGTCTAACAGAAAAGAAAGAAAAGCAAAAGAAAGAGCCACAAATTCTCTTGTTTTGGCCTTAGATTCTCTCGAGGAGAAAATAGGCGGAGAGAAAGGTCTTGGGCGCGGTACAAAAACACCTACTTTCTTTGTCCTGAGAAGCTTATTATGTAAATACCTACTGACAGTCATGAATATTAATTCCAGTGACTCCTGTGGTGGACTTACCACATCTGACATCAGAATTAAATTCAATAACCACTGAATGAAAATTACTATACCAAGTGTGGAACAGATGAAATTCTATGGCATCCTGTGGCATGTAAACTATTGACAATATGGATATTCAGTTAAAACACATAAGAATTTCCAGATAATATAAGAAAAGATTAATAATTGTACAATGTCTAATTCAATTAATCACAGTGATCACATAATATATGACATGATTAACAATAGTTATTACATAATGTCTGACTGACAATGTGATCTTGAGCACATGTACAGTATGTGTCATGTTGGCTATTGAATTCATCATTAAAAAGGTCCACAGTCATTCCGTTATGTTTGCCCCCTGTAGCCAAGACAATTTCCCTCTGTCCCCTTTGGTGGTGCTCTAAGTCCATATTCAGGTCTTCATTACTTGGATGTCAAGAGGGTGATTTTTGTCCCTTGTCTGGAGTTTCTCCTCCAGGGTGGTTGGGGTTCCACTTTGGTTGACCCCCGATAAGCATCTCCAAGGCCTTTGAAGATGCTGAGAAATATGTCCTGAAAGGTAATTCATGACACCCAGGGTTTGAGGATGTTTAAATGAAATGACCTTATTTATGCCAATTTTGGTCATTCTGGTATTCCTATGGAAAGGAACTAAACAACAGAGAGGCCTGTGGTTTAGATAAGGGTAGAGAATGTCAAAGGCTTCAGGGAGAGCGTCACACCCCCCTTTGGTTATATTGTCCAGACCTGATAATGCTACACACAAAACTGAGATAAAATGAAGATGTTAAAAACTACACTGTGGTACCTCAGATTGAAACAATGTAGAAATCAAACAAATGTTTTAATGGAAATATATGCATTGTATTACATTGTTAACTTTTCCTAAGATATGAAGGGATCAACAAAACTAAACACACTGACCTTCCTTCTAATATACCAGCATTAAAAATTCAATTTCTGAAACACTAAAGTGGAAAACGTAAGTGCAGGGAAAGCAGCAAACCAAGAGTAAAGAAATGTGAAACAAATTTATATTCACATTACCTGGAAGTTGAGTCATGGAAACTGGACTTCTTTGTTGGTAGGTTGAAACATTTCACTACTCATCCAGGTAGCTTCTCCAGATAACTTCACCTGGGTGACTGACAATCTTCACTGACATGTAATTAGTATTAAAAAAGTAGTAAGTATTTAAAACATCAAAAATGAAAAAAAAAAAAACATTTAAAAGTTCATGCATTTTTGTTCTAAAAAGTACAGTGTGCTGGATTGAGTAAGGTAGAGTATTCTGTTGACAACTTTATTTTTACTTTATCAAACAAGCAAGTAAGCTTTACAGGTGTTGGCAGGCAGATATATTTACGTTTGGACAGCACTAGCTAGTTTTCCCTTATTCAAGTCTTTATGCTTAGCTGAGTTAACCAGCTTTTTATTGACCATACAGCAATAAGAATGATAACTTCTAGCTAACACGGCAAGAAAACAAATAAGCATTTTTCCAGAAGTGACAAGATTTTTCAGTTAAACTTGGGGCTTCTCTATGGATGGTGCTTAAAGGTTTAATTTGACATTTGGAAAATACATTCACTGTGATGTTGTGTATATTGTGTGTAAGTGTATATTGCAGGTTAACAACTACCTTGAATCAGTATGTAGAATAATGATGCGTCAAAAGAGAGAATGGCTAAGCTAGCAACTGTTTAACGCTGATAAATATGGACCATAATCCTTGTTTTTACGCTATATGAATACACATATAAGGTACAAAAGTCTTATTATAATTTGCCTGCTAAACATCAAAAGTAACAGGAACAGACATAAATTAGGAGAAATAACATCATTCACTGCAAAACTGAGTTGTGAGTTATTGTGTGAATCAGTAGTTGTCTACAAACCTCAGTGTTGGTGGTTTGCTTCCTGGTTATTCATAATAATAATAATAGCAGTAATAATTACCATACTTAAATACCTTTAGGTACCTTTAGGTTTAGGCACCAACATTACATACTCATCATATCTTAAAACCTCTCATTGTTTCATTGTAATCATCACAACACAGTATTTAGTCTAACAGAAAAGAAAGAAAAGCAAAAGAAAGAGCCACAAATTCTCTTGTTTTGGCCTTAGATTCTCTCGAGGAGAAAATAGGCGGAGAGAAAGGTCTTGGGCGCGGTACAAAAACACCTACTTTCTTTGTCCTGAGAAGCTTATTATGTAAATACCTACTGACAGTCATGAATATTAATTCCAGTGACTCCTGTGGTGGACTTACCACATCTGACATCAGAATTAAATTCAATAACCACTGAATGAAAATTACTATACCAAGTGTGGAACAGATGAAATTCTATGGCATCCTGTGGCATGTAAACTATTGACAATATGGATATTCAGTTAAAACACATAAGAATTTCCAGATAATATAAGAAAAGATTAATAATTGTACAATGTCTAATTCAATTAATCACAGTGATCACATAATATATGACATGATTAACAATAGTTATTACATAATGTCTGACTGACAATGTGATCTTGAGCACATGTACAGTATGTGTCATGTTGGCTATTGAATTCATCATTAAAAAGGTCCACAGTCATTCCGTTATGTTTGCCCCCTGTAGCCAAGACAATTTCCCTCTGTCCCCTTTGGTGGTGCTCTAAGTCCATATTCAGGTCTTCATTACTTGGATGTCAAGAGGGTGATTTTTGTCCCTTGTCTGGAGTTTCTCCTCCAGGGTGGTTGGGGTTCCACTTTGGTTGACCCCCGATAAGCATCTCCAAGGCCTTTGAAGATGCTGAGAAATATGTCCTGAAAGGTAATTCATGACACCCAGGGTTTGAGGATGTTTAAATGAAATGACCTTATTTATGCCAATTTTGGTCATTCTGGTATTCCTATGGAAAGGAACTAAACAACAGAGAGGCCTGTGGTTTAGATAAGGGTAGAGAATGTCAAAGGCTTCAGGGAGAGCGTCACACCCCCCTTTGGTTATATTGTCCAGACCTGATAATGCTACACACAAAACTGAGATAAAATGAAGATGTTAAAAACTACACTGTGGTACCTCAGATTGAAACAATGTAGAAATCAAACAAATGTTTTAATGGAAATATATGCATTGTATTACATTGTTAACTTTTCCTAAGATATGAAGGGATCAACAAAACTAAACACACTGACCTTCCTTCTAATATACCAGCATTAAAAATTCAATTTCTGAAACACTAAAGTGAGCTTTTAAAACTCCTTTGTACCACAGTAGTCACTTTAACGAGCACATTAGAGGTCTTCATAGGTCCAGAACCTTGGACCTGGCCAGAACAGACCTTTGGAAAACCAACCCAAACCCAATGTGATTAATAAAAAAAAAAGAAAGACCCACCGTGACAAGAACCCGAACACAGCCAAAACCAACCCAAACAGAATAAAATGTAATTAGACCCGAGAGCGCCGAACAGAGAGCAAATACAAACACTGACAGCAATAGTACGCTGATGTGACGTGCATGACGTGCTGAAGGTAATAAAGCACATTATGAGCAGCTGGCAATGCGCACTCTGGTCAATTCAGATCCATTAGAGTCCTGGACATATTGACACACAGACCTGAGACTTGAGATAGTAAAACAAAACCCAACCGGATTAGACTGAGCAGAATTTGGACCCAACTTGATCACAGGTCAGGTCTTAGGTCCTCAAAACCAAATGGACCAGTGAAGACCTCTACAGTGCTATGCAGGACTACTGAACAAAATACACACTGAATCTCAAGTAGTATTTGTTTAGTTTTTCATGTCCACAATAGACAAATGTCCTCAGTACAATAGTTTAAAAGTGAAACTGGTCCTCACAAAAGTAGAAATGCACTGATTTAGAGTCTCTTTTGTTATATTCATTGTGTGTATTGTGTCATATTAGTTATTTCTTTAAATGTATTTTCTCTGAATAATTCATGGGAATAATATTTGATTGATAGACTTGTCCTGAACAATTTGTCACTATGATGCCACCACAGTAAACAAATCCACTGATCTGTGTAAGACAGTCTTGCCTTATCTAACTGATTTGTTTGACAAAGTAAACCAAAACAAGAACCATTTTGCATCTACTTATATTGTATATCTGACATAGGATGTGAATAGTGATGGAGCATTAGGAATTCATCATAGTCACACAAAACATTTTACAGGTGAATTCTTTTTAAAGTAATACAAAATACATTAAAATAAAATTACTATACATTCACAAACAGTACTTAATATAAGTTGTATATTGTTTCTGATCAAAAAAGTTATAAACCCTTTATAAAACTTTTTAATATGTTAAAAGCATTATAGCTGCAGTGAAGAAAAAAGAAAAAGAATTATGTTGCCAGTGGTTTGCTTGGTTGATTTGGTCCAGCAGACCAAAGCTGTCTGCAAAGATCATCAACTGTTGGAGAGGGAGTTGGATGCTCCGGAGACACCAGATGACACATTGTAACCATCTGAAAAAGTGGAAGCAAAACAACATGATTCAGCCTGTGGCAATTTTTTTTTTTTTACAATACTTACAATACACAATGTATTTGTGGATACACAATTCTGCAATTATTTCTGCCAAGCAAGTGATATCTTAACCATCAGAAATTCCAATTTATCTTCTAGTAATTTCAGAGGCATTAGCAGTTAACTCAGTTGTTATCTTATTAATCTTGGGTTGATCTTTGTTAATTTAATACTAATTAACACTAATAAGTCATTACAGTTGTTGCTTATGTCTTTACCACATATTTACCACATTTACCACATATTTACATATATATATATAACTATTATATCATACATAAGTCATTTTCTCATATGAACTCTGGTCAATTTCTGGGGAATCAGGTCTGGACATTGTCCAGAGTTTCCCTTGTAGTACACAACAGGACATTGTGCATGACAGAAATCGCAGTTTACAGCACATCGAAGAACCACTGGTGGTCCACTTGTTGTGAATTCTCTAGACAAAGTTGCTTTATTCACATATTAGCTCAATTAGACGTTACACAGACTTTGTACTAAGGAGCTGGACAAGTAAAGCCTGTTTAATGTCCACTCCAATTGTTCAAACATTTGCTTTCTCACATACAGCTCCTCCAGGTATTGTGAAATATTGACCAGATGGTAACTCTAGAAAAATGGCCAGGGTGGACACAGTAAGATACAACAGTATGAGGAACATTAAGTCTACAAAAATTTGTATCAAACCACCTAGTAAACGCTGCACACTACTGCACAAAGTGCATTTCTTGTCTGACTATAACCACACAGGACTCTGGAGTCAAACTTATGTCTCTACTGTGTATGCCCGCCATCCAGCCCAACAAATCGAAAAATAAACCACCGACTGATGTACACTTTTTACAAAAATATAATCATGGTTGCAGTTCAATTACATCGAAACATAATATTTAGGAGCGAGGGTCAAAGCTATGAACCAACATGAGCCGCTAGCACAGATAATAGAAGTATTTCAGTAGCATTTAGAAATGTGGCCTTTCTCAACTGTTGCTTTACCTCTTGCTCTTCTCCAGTTTCTGAAAAAGCCCAGTCCACTTGATGAGACTCCAGCACTGGTGCTCTAAAACGTGGATAAAAACAAAATATGATAATCACAGTATCTGAAAAATAACTGATGAGCTGCTAACAAAAAAAACACAATTTTTAAGAAAACTATTCTTACCCTTGTTCCACCGCTGGACGTTTGGGACTTTATTGCTAGTTCTGACCGCACCTGAAAAGTTAACTCTTAAAAATTAGCAAACTGTTATAAAAGTCAAGCAAGTTTGTTTTTTAAGTTGTCAACAATTTCGATTTCATGTAGGTCATAGAGGTGAGAATTGTTAACAGTTTATGGGTTTCAAACTCATCGCTACCAATTTGCTTTCCTTTTTCAGTAACTCACTTATGGATAGTTAGGACAGCTAAAAAGAAAAGCTTGTATAGTGTCAATCTCAAAAATGATGTCAAAAGTCCTGCTGCATGCTGAAACACTGTTTCAGTTATGTTAATATTGTATGCACTGTCTAATCTTCTAGTATTAAGAACAGATGCACTGAATTTTTGCCAGATAAGTATTTAACCTCAGTATACCACCACACTGAATATGAAATAAATGAACACAATTCTCTCTCAGTTAGGTCTTTTTGAGAGGCTGCCAAAGAGGGAGCCAGAAGGCAGCACATGGAAGTGTCAATCTATCTCAATCTGAGTGTAGTGGATGGGAGCTGTTAGACAGGCTATACTTTGTTCAATAGCTGCTTCTTGTGGAGGTCCAACAGGCTGCATAATGGAGTTCCAAAGGTTAAACTACTAACTTTAATCATTCAGTATAATGAGCTTTTCTGTTTAACACTGAGAGAACTTTCAATGAAAGCGCTGTAAAACAATGTCATCAAAGTTCTGTCAACCTGAAACTTGGCCAGCCTTTGTAGACTGAAAAGATGTTGTTTACTTTTTTGCACAGCATGTTGGTATTTTGTTAAAATGACAGTTTTTTAGCAATTATGGTGCTCAAGTATTTAAAGGACTCAACTGTTTCTACAGTCTGGTCATTTATTACAGTGCCGACAGAACCTGCTACATTACAGCTAAAATCAATATACATGCCCTTACGTTTGGTTACATTCAACTCAAGGAAGGTTTCAGAGCACCATCTAAAAAAACTCATCCACCGCAGGACTACGAGACGATTAGTCATTGTTCAGCAGGCTGACTATCACTGTGTCATCTGCAAACTTCAAGATATGACAGTTTTCACACCTGCTGATACAGTTGTTGATGTATAAGGTGTATGAGATGTATAAGAAAGGAGACGGAACACAAATATCGAAGTTTCCTAGGACAAGACACTGATCCTCGAACCCTTAGCGCCTTAAGGGCGCTGCCTGTCCACAATAATTTCCCCAAGGGGATTATTCAAGGACTCGTGAAAAATGGAAAAAGGGCTTGCAAGCATTTGCATGGTCAGGTGTGGCCTGTTCCTTCATTACTCCATTACTACTGGTACTGAGTGTTACACTTGTATTTGGTAGCTCTTCACTGGACCTCACAATATAAGGTCCAAAGAGGTGTCTATGAAAGTAAAGGAGTCATTATTAGGCTGGAAAAGGACAATAAACTCATCAGAGTGAAAGCAGAAACACTGGGACTGGCCAATACAACAATTTGGAACATTCTGGAAAGGAAGAAAATTAACTGGCAAGCTCAGCAACGGTAAAGAAGATGAAAGAAGAAAACAATAGTGGGTGACTTTGACTCTTATATATATCAAGTCAAGAACACTCTTGAGCAGGACTAATTAATGCTCAGAAAGGCCAGATTAGACTTGACCAGAAAACACCTAAAAAGCCTGAACAGTTCTGAATTAAAATTCTTTGGACTGATGAAACCAGAATCAGCTTGTAACATACCAATTCATTTAAAAGGAACATATCACATCAGATGTCAAATATGGTAGAAGCAGTGCTGGCTTGGACATATATTACTGCTAATCAGACTATGTCACTGGTGTTAACTGATTACCTCACTGCTGATAAATGTATCAGAATGAATTCTGAAGTATAAGGGCTATACTCTCTGCTCAGATTCAGCCAAATGCTGCAAAACTGATAGGAAGCCCACTTCACTCTGCAGATGGATAATGACCAAAAACATATAGCTAAATGCTACATAAAGTTTCTCTAGGTGAAAAAATAGGACATTCTTCACTGGCCAAGTGATTTCAACCCAATAAAGTATGCTTTTCACTTACTGAAGACAAGACTGAACACAAAAAAACCCCACAAACAAGCAGCAGCTGAAGAAAGCTGCAGTAAAGACCTGACAACGCATCTCAAAGCAGAAAACTCCATGGGTTTCATTTGAGTGTTTCATTTCAAATATAATGTGGTGGTGTACAGTGAACAAATTCCAAAAGACGTATCATCATTCAATTATTTATGGGCCTAACTGTATTTCACTTTTTTACTAGTACCAGTAACAACACACCCATAGTGTGCTTCCCTATGTTTTACTTTAGTCTAAACTTCAGTAGTGAAACAGTTCAATCATTTATTAAATATTAACTATACACTGTTAAGAAAATAACACATTTGAGTTCTACTTCAAAGTGGATATCTACTTAAATTATAGTAAATTAAATCTGAATGTTGACATACATACCTTTTTGTCCAACAGTGTTCCAAACACCAATATGAAGAAACCCTTAATAGAAGCAAAAAATAGTGTCAGTCAATACAGTGACAAAAGTTATTATTTATGCTCTAAATATATTGAGTGTATTAATGTCAGTATAGTAAGTCTGTATTTGTACCTGCAG
>JAUMHL010000152.1:0-12922 GCA_032362345.1 Sandelia bainsii | reverse complement strand
TACATGAAAGCCAGGGGGAAGGACAACCCACAGGTGACCACCAAGTACTAACGACTTGAGGATTCCACAGGGTTTATAAACCTGCAACTCCTACCAGTCAGTCAGACTTGAGAAAGCCTCTGGAATGGAGGGTGAAACGTAGTCAAGGAACTAAAACAAGTCCAGTTGCCATTGAAAACCGTTTTTTGGAAAATCAGTCCAAACATTTTTCTCATTGTTTAGAAAATAAAATAAATTTGAGAATTGGGTATGATTGTGATCAAACCACTGCATGTTTTATGATACAGAAGAACAGCACTGCTTTATCCTGTGATAATGAGGTGTTAATGCAAGATAAACATGTCCGTCCACATCTAGCACACCACTGAGCTTATCTGTTAGGTGAGTTTATTTAAATTTTTAGTGGGACTCAGGTGAAGTTGTACGTATTGGCACCTGCGAAATAGAAAGTATGCAGTTTTTGTGTTACTTTGCATGGATCAGAGAACGAAAGAAAAACTGTCCGATGCACAAGGTACCCAGACCGACTTCAAAGTGATAACAACAGCAAAAACAAGTGAAATCTCAGACGAGCTGTTGCAGCTAGAAAACAGAACTGCACCTTCATTCGATAAACAGGAAGAGTGTGGTTTCCTGCCTCTACATTAAGAGGTAACAAGCAGTGCTTCTCAGCAGATACCAACGTTTCTCCAAACATGAACATTTTTCCAAAATTTGCTCTGAAACATCTCAGCACCTATGTAGCAGTTTTTGTGATTTTTGTCTACAACGAAGTGCTCGACAAGAGATTGGAGTGTACTTGTACCAAGCAGAGACAAGCTGATAGCTGTACTTTGTACATGCTTCTGCCATTTCTGATTTTATTCTCTTTACATCTCTGGATAGACAAGACTTTTTGGAGAATGTGCACATATAAATGCCTCTTTAAGAAGGATGGTCAATGCATGTCAATGTGCTGCAGTGTGACTATTTTTAGTATTTTAAAGGCATTGTTTGTTGGTCTACTGTGGGTTGTTTCTCTGTTGGTTGATGGAGACTGGTATGTTTGCTGTTGCAACAGTCAGATTGAGACACATCCACAGTTAGCCTGCAAAAACCCAAAAGACGTATCTGGTGATGAACAAGAACTCATTGCTAAACTGAAAAACACATCCAGGGTGAGTTTTTCCTGCTTTATAAAATGTATAAGATGTCAGTCTGTGGTATTCTGTTATCTTACTGTGGTCTTATCCCAACACATCAGTCTGTGTATTATCTGTACACAGTATCTGAAAATAATAAACAATAATGCAGTGTTATATGGAGTTCATGGGTTAATTGTCTCATCAGCTCAGAGCCTCTGACTCACTGACAGTTTAATGAAGCTAAGTGAAACATCTGTGATGTTAAATGTTGAAGATGGTTTATTCACCTGATTAGTGGCTGCATTAGCCAAAACTGCCACATCTTACATACAGTATTTATCCTGGCATCTCAAGGAAAGAGCTCCATAATTCAGAAACTATAAACCAATAAACCATTGATCAAGATAACAGAGAATAGATTTTTGGTAAAAAAAAAAACAACACAGCACAAGTCAGGACAATGTAAGTGTCTTTGTTGCTTCTTTTTCAGGTTTATGGCTTATTTTTCCTTTTAGCCATTGTTTGTGTGGTTGGCTTCATGTCATGTGAATGGAGAAGATGCTGTGGAGATGAGTCTGACTGCTGCAACACAAGATTTTTATATGAAGAACTGATTTTGGAGGAGGAGAAAAATGTACTGAGGGAAATTTTGACAAAAGCAGCAAAAGAACATTTGACTAAAGAAATTCAGGAAAAAATACAAAATGGTGAAGAGTGGAGAAAGTGTTACGGTGCTGCTGCAAATCTGATTAAAGATCAGACTTCACCAAGAATTACTGCAGGAGAATCAACCCAGGTAAAAAAAATCTGCAGCTTTGTGTGTTAACCTACATATTGTCTTTGGACTTCTTTAAGTTCAGTTCAATTCATGGTCCAGACTGAAATATTTTCCTGTCTTTTCTTTTAACATGATGTTACCACCATGACAAACCTGCACACTGTACAAACTGCAAATTATATTCTTTGTGTTTCTGTTTAAGGCCAGAAGTTACAGTGAAATAGAATCTAATTTAGTATAACAGTGTTTCTCCTGCACTAATAACAGCTAATACACTTATTATAAACTCTGTAATTACCAAGTTTCAGATCAAGAGTTTCCAGAAGCTTGTTTAGTTTATGTAAGATTATAAATTATGTGTTTGTTGTTGCTGTGTTGCCTTTTGGTTGGAAGCACATAGATGGAGAGAGGAGGACGGAGTGGGAGAGCGAGCAGCATGAAGTCAGCAGAGAGAGAGAGGGAGAAAGTGGTCAATATATTCAACTTCATGCTTGTAGTTCAAGGGGTGGAAAAACTTTTGCAAACAGCATAGTGTATTTCTTTTTTTTTTTTTTATATATATATATTTTTTATTATTATATTTGTTTAGGTTTTGTCATTGTAAATTAAAATATGATGTATATATAGAAAAATATTAAAAATATATTCTCTTTCTCACTGTGTATGAAACTCTTTGCAGAACTCCAGAGAGGAATCTAAAGATCTGCTGGAGGTAAATCTTTCTATCTTATATGATGAACTCAAACTAGAGGTTGGCCTATATAAAACAATTTTTGTTCATTAGGTCAAAGTCTAATGAATTTATGAGATTTATATTATTTTTCGTAGCTCTTTTTAATGCAGTCAGTAGCTTCCTTTGTAATTTGTGTGAACACAATAGTTTCTGGTCCCTTAATCATGATTAAATCATATTATATTTATTTAATATTAATTTTCTCCCTGTACTCATCCTGTGATCTTTTCAGTGGGAGATTTTGTCTGACTTTGTTTAACTGATGTTTTCTTAACAGAAGCAGAGGCTTATGCCAGAGGTAAAGGATGCTTCAGAGACAGAAGAGGATCTGGGGACATTAAGCGACATGAAAATGAGCAAACTGTGATGGTTACATCTATTGTTGATATTTTCTGTGTTGAGGCTTCAGTTTCTGTATCACTTTTTGGGTCATTAATAAAGGTTTAACAATCTTATTATAATACGAGTGTAAATCTTTAAACATCTGCTTTGGTGTTTTTCTTCCAGCTGAATAAGACATGTACATTAAGACATAATTACTTTTTTATCATTTAGTTTGTGTTGATGTTAGATGTGTTAAAAAAGCTACTTTTTTGGGTTTTTATTCTCACGTTCTACCTAAAATATTGGCTGACACAGTTATTTATGAGGCTAGTGGCCTTGCTGAGGTGAGTGACTCTTTGTGGGTGCTTCCGTTACTATTTATGGGCAAATAGCGACCTCTCCTGGCGGCATGGAAAACTGCTGTCAAATTAGGCAGGCTGCATGGTGGACAGGAGGCCACCTGTCACCTGACATCACCTGACTGCACCACGAACCAGTCAGGTGATTCATTCGGGCAGGGAAGCAGTCGTCACTCGTCACTTGATGTTTTTCACACCAAAGCTTTGAAGCAGTGGTTCTATGGAATCGTACTGCCGTCACTACCCGTTACTATTACACTAAAACATGGTTGAAAAATGCTAAATGATGATTAAAAACTTACATTTTAGAGGGAACAAACTGTGTTATGTTTGTTTTAGCGTTTATCTCGGTATATACGCGTTTTGTTGGACTGTACAGCACTTTAATGTATTGCTAAAATTTGCCGTTCCCACACAATTGGAGCATGTTGGTGGTTTCTCAAACGGCCCACCTCTGTTTCTCTGTTTGTTTTAAAGGTGTGCATGTGGGAAACGGTCAAATGAAGTTGCTGTACTGATTTTTATTTTATTTTACAGGTAGGTATGTCAACTCCCTCACTGCTATATATTATATTTATATTCTTATTTTAGAATTTATTTTATTCGCTTTATTAGATTGTGCAGTTGTATCTCTGTATTTGCTGTTTTATTTAAATTTAGTTTCATATAAAAAATAAAAAATTGCCACCGGTGGTGTAAGAAAACAAGCTTTTAAGAGCAAATTGCTGGTAAAATGAGTCATTATAGAACTGTAACTACATGATCACCCTGTGATTTCTTTTATTTCACTGAACCTTGTTTGTTGTAACAAGTGTTGTTATGCATGTGGCCTTGCTCGCGTGTGCATTTGGAAACCTGGTTAAATGAAGCTGCTGCACTGATTTTTATTATTTTATTTTACACAGAAAAAAATAAAGTCCTCGTTTCATTCACACAACACAACGCGGGTTCACTGACGAAGTGTCAGTGCAGGCCAGCTACACCAGGGACCTCTACAAAAGACACTTATGATCTTATTTGGAATGAATGGTGACTTCACTGATGAGGATTTGGTCACAGGTGAACTGAAAAAGTGTTTTCATTGTTGTTTTTTTCCTTTATATAAAAAACGTGTTCAGTTCAGTTGCAGTTGGGGGCAGCGAGAGTTCAGCAGCTGCAGCAGAGGCGACAGTTTCTTCAGGAACTGCTTTCAGTAAATATGAATCATTTCTCTTTCATGACTCAAAGAGAACATTACTATTAGCGAAGCTGTTGCTTACTGTGAATCTCATTTAAGTTTAATCTAACATTATACGTCAGTGTGCAGGTGAATCCAGAGGCTGCAGCAGAATCCCAGACTGATGGAGGCCGGGGGGGGGGTCGAGCTGCTTGGGTCTGGTTTGGAGGAGGGACGTGGAAAGTTCCTGGTTTAACACAGAAATGAGGAAGAGAAAGAACAAATCAAAACTTAAACATGAAAGTTCTTCACATTTTGATCTGCTTCTTCCTTTGTGAGTATTTCACTCATCTCTCTTCTTATATCATTCTTTTTTATTCGCCGCAGGTCAGTGGTTCATTTGAACCAGTCGTTTCTTGCTGGTGTTTTTTGTGGAGTCAGGTAGGAGCAATTTCATAGCTTCACATTCACAGTTAATCTAAAAATGACTGTCTCCATTATTTTTATAAATCAAGAGTTAGAAAGGAGTTTGTTTTATTTCTCCACCAGTCTGAAACTCAAATCTACTGTTCACTGTTAAATATGACAAAGAAAACTGAACTATACACTCACGGCCTACTGATGAATTAACTGCAGCTCTTCTTGTTCTGAACGTTAAAAAAAATCTGTTGTGTTGCTGTTATTTAATTGATTTAATGTGTTCACCATGTGATCTGTGGGATCACATGAAGTCCGTTAAATGACTGAACTGTGAAGGATTAGTGGTGGATTTTCACACAGTTTATGGTTTAACGGTTCTGATGGAAGCAGTTACTGTTCATTATGACTCAGTGTTATGAGGGACAAAAGGAGGGAGGAGAGGGAAAAGAAAGATCAGCCTGTGTCATCTTACAGGAAGTGCAGGCGGTAACTATTTATTGTTCATCTTCTCAGCAGCTCTGTGGGTGGGAAACACTGATCATCTTAATGCACAAGTTCCTTTTTTTACACGAGTTAAAGGAAGAGATGTCACAGTTAGATTCCACTTCTCTTCGCCTGAAAGCTTCTGGAAGTTCTTCTGTAAGGAAAAATGTGAAAGGGAAAATGTTCTCATTGAAACAACCCAAGACCGAGCTCAGAGCAGCAGGTACAGCATCAGACACGAAGAAGGAGCCGCAGGAGGACGTGCAGCTCTTTCTGTGAGCATCACTCAGCTGGAGAAGTCAGACACAGGATGGTACCGCTGTGGTCTGGGCAGATCTTCATCCTCAGCCTCACTGAAGGAGTTTGAAGTTATTGTCATAGACGGTGAGTTTCAGTCCTGAAAATGCAGATGAAAGCAACATTTTCAGCTCAAGTTCAAATAATTATTATTAGATTCAAAACATAAGATCATCAAAACAGCACATAAGGGGTTAAAACCTGCTGCAACAAGGCATTAATGCATCTCTGCATCATTTCTACTCTGTGGCAATGACACTTTTACTTAAGTACTTTACGGTGCGCAGTAGCTGGGGCAGTTGGCAAATGTTAACTGTCTGTGAACCCCAGGGTTGGCAGTCTGCGTCCCAGTCCCTCCCTACTGCCGCTCTGAAGCCCGGTGGGCAGGGTTGCATCAGAAAGGACATCCGGCGTAAAATCCTTGCTAAATCAAATATGCGGAGTGATCCGCTGTGGCGACCCTGAAAGGGAGCAGCTGAAAGAAAGTACTTCCTTACTTCAGTGTGACATCGTACCTGTGTTATTCCACATGTTCACCTGCCATCACAGAATATTTACAGCAATATACTGTATGAAAAAAGTACATGCAAAGAAAAAATTTATAGGTGGAATTGTAATATTTATTACAATCAAATCAAACTTCTAAGTTATAAAACTGATTCTGTTCTATTTAAGTCAGAATTAATCTAATAAAGTAGAATTCAGTGAAACACAGGGAGACACGTGAATTATGAGAAAATGACCTCTGGTCAGACAGGTAAACGTCCTCCCACCTCTTCTGTGCGCAGTAGGACAGAGACATGAAAGAACTGCATATGAGGTTGTCATGTTGTTTGTTGTTTTGTCTGTTTTAGGTAATTTTTTTTGTTGCTTCTTGATAAATGTTCGTCTCACTCTCGTCATTTTTTACATCTTTTTTACTTGATTTTTGTCTCTTTGTGCTCATTTGTTGTTTTGTATATTAACAGAGTTCTGTGACTTTAACAAGAAAAATTAACACTCGCTTCAATCAGAGACTCTGGTCCAGGACCCCCCCCAACCTACTGGGGCCCAGGGCATGTTCACGGGTTAATGCTATAACACACTTCTAATCATTGTTGAATAAACTGCTGTGTTAACCTGTGTTAACCAGTCACAGGATGGTTGAACTGGGCAGCTCCCAGTGTGACTGTGGCTCTACTGACGGGTTCTTTGTGTTTTGTGCAGCTCTCCTGAATAGACACCATCGTCCTTCTCCAGCAGAGCCAATCTACACAACCACCGGAGCAGATCTCACAGTCGCATGTTTCTTCACTTCACTTGGAAGCAGCTCTTTCTTCTGCAAAGGAAAATGTAAAGAAGAAGAAGATATTCTCACTGGAACAGATGGTCTCAGAGCTACAAGAGGCCGATACAGCATTGACTTAAGAAAAGGAATATCGAGAGGAGTGATTGTGTATGTGAGCATCACACAGCTGAAGAAGTCAGACTCAGGACGGTACAGATGTGG
Source organism: Sandelia bainsii (assembly GCA_032362345.1). Taxonomy (NCBI): domain Eukaryota; kingdom Metazoa; phylum Chordata; class Actinopteri; order Anabantiformes; family Anabantidae; genus Sandelia; species Sandelia bainsii. The sequence goes on along the minus strand of JAUMHL010000152.1, from coordinate 5,759 downwards.
TCTGGACAGAAGCTTCGCACCAGATTCATACAGAGACTTTGACATCATCATCACAGACGGTGAGTTTCTACTCAAATGAAATGTTCCTTCATGTCTTTGATATGTTTCAACACACAGTTTTATTTCCAGTGTGATAAAAATTATCCTAAAACAGGATCTTTTGTGGTTTTATGTTCACAGCTCCACCCAGCTCGAAACCAGACTCGACACTTCGACCATTTTCAACATCAGCTCCAGAAAAACCCACAACACCCAAACCACCATCACCACCAACACCAACACGGAGCCTGAGGACCAGTTCAGGAAGCTTCACACCTTCCTCAGCTTCCACCAGAACCACCAGAACCACCGAACAGCCACAGACTGAGATACTGGTCGGAGGTAAATCCATACACACTCTAACTGAAAAGTTTTTTATCTTACACATAGTTCAAGATAATTACAATCATTTTATGATGTTTTAGTAGTAAACATCATTTATCATCATATTCATATTTAACTTCATGTTTTTAGCACAGGTGAAAAGATGTGAACCTGTGGTCGCTTCTTAAACCTTTCTGCAATATCAGCTTTCAGTAGGAATCATGGATCCTGTTTCAGAGCTGTGGTTTCTACAGATCTATGGATCCTTCTTCTCTGTGTTCTTCATAGATGTATCTAGAGAAGCAGAAACATCTGTTAGATTAGACTTTATTCTCATCTTCCTGATCTCCGCTGAGGTGTTTTATTAAACGCAGCTTGGAATAAACACACCGCATCCACGAGACTGTGAGCAGCTGAATGATGACGTGATGATGATAAAAACTGATCCCAGTCTTTGTGATCCATATTAGACCTTATGACATCAAGGCTCGTTCAAATTCTGTGTAACATGAGCTGTAGATAAAGCGGGGGCTTGCAACAGATGTGATGGGTGTGAACGTTACAGTAACTATGGTCTCAGCATAAAGTGAACGACTGTGTCTGTGAGTTATGAATGAGGAAGTGATTCACACACTGGCTGTTGTAATAACACACATGTAAAAAGTCCAGTGGTTCAGCAGCAGCTGTGACTCACTTCATAACAGGCATCATTTAATATTTATTTATTTATATATATGTTTTTACAAACTGTAGGTGGAGACGACAGAACAGATTAGATGATTTTACACAAAAAACACATTACAGCTAAAATGGAAAAGGTGGCAACAAAAGAAGAGTTTGATGGATATAAAATAATAGATTTGTTCATTGTTTTTGGAGTTTTGCCTTTATTAACAGAGACGAAACATAGAAAGACGAGCAACAAAGGTTCCTACTGGAATCGAACCAGAAGTCTAACAAACCAGATTCATTTGTACATTGACAAACCAGCACTGAAAACAAAAATGGAATAAACGTCAGGATGAACAACGGGAAGTGTCAGTGTAGAATAAAGTTGTTCTTCTCCGACAGGTGTTCTGCTCTGTGTGGGTCTGACTCTGTCACTGGCCGTGCTGATCGTCTGCATGAAGAGGAAAACCAAAGCCAGTGGTGAGGAAACAGGAAACAACAACAATGCTGCTGATCCACATTTTGATCTGTGCGGAAACCCAGAGAAAAATCTTTTGTCTGTTCCACAGGTTTAAGGATCAGAGGAAACTCGGACGCCACAAACATGGAGGTGACTTTCTTTTTCTGTCTGTGTTTGTTCTCATCGTGTCCTTCTATGATTCTACAGTAAAGCCCAAAGTGTGACGGCACAGTTGGCAGAAGATTGTCTCTTTAAATGGAGACAGTGATGCTGTTGGACAGGTTCATAAAAGACCAACGAGTGTGGAGAATCTGAGAGTCTCTCATGTTTTATCCAAGTAATGGTGCACATTATGTCCTGAGCCAGGTCTGAGGATTAGTGTTAGGACAGATCCAGACATATTGTAATCATTTAATAAATTCAAGCCAATCAAATGCTTTCATTACTAAACTGTACTTTATTTTGTCCACCCCGGCCTGCTCATTTTTACAACAGTCTACAGGGCAGCTAAAATGATTCTTTGGGCGCATTACGGATAAATCTGAAGTTACATGTTACAGTATTGTTCAGGTTACCTTATCTATTTTACTTAAGATGCTGCGTCTAAAAGTCTAGTTCACAGAAATTAAAAAAAAACTTGCTTTCTTCACTGCTGCTCATATTTCCACACAAATAGCTGAGCTGTTAGATTTCATTTCTCAGGTTCCACACGGAAAACGTTCATTAACTGTACTTTAGTTGTGTCTTTGTTGGTTTTTCAGTTTCCCCTCTATGAGAACCAGCTTCCAGTCTCCTCTTCTGAAGAATCCACCTACCAGAGCCTCGATCCAGCCACCAGGGATCAGAACCAAATCTACTCCACAATCACACACACAAAAAAACACACATGATTTCACTGCTAGATTTGTGCAAAAATAAACAGGACAGAGACTAAAGAGCCTCTGTGTTGGCACCTCTACTACTGAAATGCTGCATTTTTCACACATTGAAGAAACCGCTCCAGATATGACAATCAATCAGTTCAGTTTTGAAAATTTCAGCTGAAAAAAACACAGATCTTCCTGATTTTTGCTGGGATGTGTTTTAATCTGCCCCTTTAGCCACCAATGGAGTCATTTCTCTGAGGCTGTGAACTGCTAAATGATGATGTGATGATGTTAATGATGATGTTACTACTGCTCAACCCACTTCAGTGTTCAAATGTGTCATTTCCTACAACCACACAATGTGTGGCCTTAGACACCATCAAACCCTGTGTTAGTTTATGTTGCATGAGTGGTGCAGCTATTTTAGATACGTGAAAAATGTACAGTGAAGGTTTAAAAAACATTCAAAAGGGCTGATAGTAGAAAACACACCAACAACTAAATAATACTTTTTGATACCTTTGAAGAAAAGTACTTTTCCACAGTAAGTTGGAAAACTACAACTTTAATCAAACAAAAGACTGTATCCACAGGATAAAACACCTACTACAACTACAGTTCTCATTGACCGGAAGTGCCTGTTGGTGTTTTCACTCTGGCCTCACGGGGGCAGTAATGAGCACATCACTGCTTGGTGCTACACAATGAGGTGAAGAAGCCTCTGCAGTGGAAAACAAACCCAGACACTTGATGGTGAGATTTGGTGATAAGATACTGGAATAAAATCAGCCCTATGTTTATAATGACTGGCTATAATGAGTATATCATAATGAGGTGTAATACAAATGTAAGAGTCAATGCAGTAGAGAGAGATCTGCAGTCCTGAAAGGAGGTGCCACGCTCATTTACATAATTGATTGGCCAGTGTGCTCAGAGAGCACAGCAGACTGACAGCCAGGAGTTCTAGGTGGAAAACAGAGAGACTGTCTTAGTTAATGGACATTTACTATCTTTTGTGTGCGTTATTCCAAATAAGTAACTGTCTGTTAATAGAGGTTTGTTATTTAGACTAACAGAGCAACATGTGCTCGTTAATGTAATAGATGAATGACATAGCTGCAAGATTACAGGATGGATAGAAAAGAAAATAAGTCACACAAGCATCAGAGAGATACCATCAAGATGATTTAAAAAGGACACGCCTAAAAGTTAAGGAAATGCAAGGGGAAATGTAAAAGCATCTGTGAAGTTCTTCTCTGCTTCTGTACAGAAGAGGGCGCTAATGCAGCAAACCTTGGACTTCAAGGTGCCTAAAACCTGAAGAAGAAACTTGACGCTCCAATAAGGTGGAGGAACACACCTGAACATGTTGGTTTGTGACTCACTTTTAAATTTAGAGGAAAAGCAGAACTCGGTAAACTAGAAGTCAGTTGTTGAAGTTGAGATTTTAATAGAAACAGTGAAAACGTTTCCATTGAGAAGTTTAACATGACACCAGGAGCCATTTTCTTTTTTATTAAAGTAATTCACCTTTGTTGGTAGGTTAAGCTAATGTTAGCTCTATGACACATTTTGTGAGCTGAGTTACAAATAAAGTGTTTTTTTAGATTTTGAGACTTGGAGAGTGTTGGATTGGACTGATGTGGTACCAGAGCCGGCTCTTGGCATAGGCGAACTAGGGGGTCGCCTAGGGCGCCACGTGCTGGAGGGGGCGCAGCTGCAAGCCCTAAAACAGTTGCTTGCAAATATCGTCAGTCGCGGGTTTTTGAGCATGTTTTCTAAGGTGTATTTACTTATTTGGGCTTTAATCCTCATGATTCTCTCCCAGCTCTCCACAATAAAGTGAAACACGATAGTTTGTCCTTTTCCAGCCACGATCCGTCGACAACCCCGTTTCCTTGGTTACCGCGCCCGCCTGAGCCGGCATGCACCCCCTCTGCACAGACACACACATGCACAACTCTACCTGACAGAGTGACAATGCCTAGGAATAACTGGAGAAAATATGGAAAAATATATTAGAGTGGGAGAAAGAGAGGCATTGAAAGCCTGGATCAAAGACATTCTGCTGATTTATCAAGTGTGAAACATGAGCTCATCATGCAGATTTGATACAGCAGATAAACAGACCTGATGGTGAACAGTTATTCAAAGTTTCTATGTCTATCGCCAGATCTGGCAACACTGGTCACAACTAGATAATTATTGTCATGTTGAACACATCTAGTCTCTGTCTGCTGCAGCTCCATGTTTTACTTGTACTGTACAGTAACAGGTAAATTTACTGTTCTGGACAGATGCACTGAGAAAATATTTGCAGAGGCCTCTAGAAACTATCAGAGACTTTGGATAAGATTTTAGTGCTACATTAGAGTTTTATGTTGTCTTGTTTGCACATTCTGGTTCTATAAGACCCACAGTTGCCAAATATGAGTATCAGTATCAATATTCAGTGACCATAGCACCATTTTGAGTTAAACCCGCACTGCAACTATTGTTTTCATATTGTGGGGGCAGTCAGGACTTTCTAAACATTAAATAAATCAAGGGTTAGAGTTATGGGTTGGAATTAGGGATAGGGGTGCGTAATCTCGCCTAGGGCACCAAAATGGTTAGAGCCGGCTGTCGTCTGTCTTTTGGACACTGAATTGATGCACTGGAACTGCCTTGAAGGTTGAGGTGAGTTGTCTCTCACAGTGTCTGTTCTTGCATCTTTAATAGAATGGAGAAAGACACAAGGTAAGGACACAGGTGAGAGAAACTTGGATGCAGTTAAGGACATTTGGATATACTAACTGAAAGGCAAAGTGTATGAAGCCTGAAAGGAAAACCAAAAATCTGTACCGTGACTGTCTGCTGCATCTACTCTGCTCTCATCTGCACAGTATCAAATCAAATCAAATCAACTTTATTTGTATAGCACATTTAAAAAACAACCAAAGTGCTGAACAAATCATAAAAGTATCAGCAAAACAGGTGAAGATGAATAAACTAATAAACTGAGATGACACACACATAGATTACAAACACTAAAAAAGACAAAATTAAGAGAACAGATAAAAACTTGATTAAAAAATAAAAGCAAAAAATATAAAAACACAAAATAAAAGATTGGATTAAGAATAAAATATTGTAGTTGATGTAATTGGATTTTTCTAGTGTAATTCATCACTTTTTCTTCCTGTCTCTTGTGCTGCTGTAGAAAGTGATTTTCCCCTGGTGTGGGATTAATAAAGTCAAGTTTAAATCTAAGTCTAAAAGAATAAATAAATAATTCCAATAATAAAACAATTAGGGACAGCCAAATGCTTTTGGGAATAAATGAGTTTTTAATTTAGCCTTAAAAATGTTTATAGAAGAGGAGTCTTTGATCGAGATAGGGAGACTGTTCCAAAGCTTTG